>OMLJ01061640.1:0-15000 GCA_900302595.1 Gadiculus argenteus | reverse complement strand
AGGGGCAGTTGAACAGAAGGCCCTATCACCATAGGTTTTGAGTCTGGTACGAGGAATGGATAGTAGGTCCTTGCCTGTGGACTGCAGGGACCATGACTGAGAGTAGAGGTGGAGGAGATCGGTGATGTACTGGGGTGCAAGTGAGTGGAGTGCTTTATAGGTGAGGAGGAGGATCTTGTAAGTGATGCGTTGTTTGACAGGGAGCCAGTGGAGTTTCTTGAGAATCGGGGTGCTCCCAGGGCTTGGTGTGGGTGAGCAACCTGGCAGCTGAGTTCTGGACATACTGCAGTCTGTCGAGGGCCTTGCTGGGCAGCCCAGACAGGACACCATCGGAGTAGTCCAGACGGGAGGTGATGAATGAGTGAATGAGGGTCTCGGTGACTGAGTTGTAAAGTGAGGGTCGGAGTCTTGAAATATTGCGTAGGTGAAAGCAGATTTGGTGGTGCTCTTGATATGTGACTGGAATGAGAGGGTGGAGTCCAGGATGACGCCCAGGTTCCGCACTTCTGGTGATGGGGAGGTGGAACAGCCATCAATGACCAGGGCCAGATCTCCAATCTTCTTGAGCAGTGGTGCTGGGGCCACCACCATGAGCTTTGTTTTGCTGCTGTTGAGTTTGAGAAGGTTAGAGGTCATCCAAGTTTTAATTTCCTGTAGGCAGTTATTGAGTTGAAACGGTGGGAGCTGATTGGAGGGGTTGGTGCTGATATATGGTATAATTCAGTATCGTCGGCATAGCAGTGAAAGTTGAGTCCATGATTACGGATTTTTTGGCCAAGCATATAGCATATAGCATATAGATGGTGAAGAGAAGGGGACCAAGGACAGACCCCTGGGGGTCCCCATGGGTAACTGCTGCTGTGGTGGAATCAGTGTTCATTTTGTTAAAGAAAAATGTTTGTCAACAACCTTTTTTCCATGACTAAGACGAGACGTTGACGAGCTAAAAATAGATAATTGATAATAAAAACTAAGACGAAATGTATGTTTTGTTTTCGTTGACGAGACGAGACAGGACTAAAAAAAGGGGGAACACAACTTCAATGGCCAATTACATTAGCATTGTGCATCAAATAATGGCCAAATGCAGACAGTACCTCCGACTGTCTCCGAGTTCCTCTGGCTGCACCACAGATGGCCCGTCTTCATCCACTTAAAGTACGAGCGGTAATCACGTACACAGACTTTGTCGCTAGTCCCGTCAATTAAAAATAGTAATCCAATTGTGAAATATGTGTTGTACTCGGCAACATACAACTTAGCTATCTTAAATAGTAAATAAAGTTTCAGACGTGCTGCGTGATGATGTGTTCATGTTCGTTCAGTAAAACGACTATTAGGGTATCATGATGCGTTCAAATGTAACATAAATAAACAGTAAATGTAGTGTTTGGCGAGAAACATGAGTAATACTGTATTACTCGTGTTTCTGTATTTCTAATACAGTTGTATAGTGCTCTAATAATTTTAGAATATATAATTAAAACTACTGATGCAAATATTTCTTAAGAATTACATTTCATTTACAATATAATTATGTATATCCTAAATATTTTCCTATTCACTAAAAATGCATCACATTTCCACCAAATAATAGAAAAGTAGTGGTAGTGGTATTAATAAAGACTTGGATCATTAAGGAGTATCGAAAATGGTATCGATATCAATAAATATTAACGATCCCCATGGTTGAATTGGTTGAGGGATGTGCACAGCTTGAACCCCAGCAAGGTGCTGCTGATGTCCCAATTTCAGAACGACAGCGAGTTAATGACGACGACCACATGACAGCAAGTTCAGCACAAAAAGGGTAAAAAAAGAGAAAACATTTTGTCTATGACTAAAATGTAAGGACTTTTAGTCGACTAAAACTAAACTAAAACTACGAAGGAAAACAATGACTATAATGTGACTAAAACTAATAAGCATTTTCGTCTAAAGACTAAGACTAAGACTAAATCTAAAAAAGATTCCAAAATCAACACTGGGTGGAATTGAAGCCTTTAAGAGTGATGAATTGTTTTCTGTTTGAGAGGTAGGACTGGAACCAGGAGAGTGCTGTGTCAGCTCGGAGAGACGGGAAAGGAGGATGGTATGGGAGACAGTGTCAAAGGCTGCAGAGAGGTCTAGGAGGACGAGGATGGTGACCAGGCCTTTGTCTGCAACGATCAGGAGGTCATTGGTGATTTTGATGAGGGCCGTTTCAGTGCTATGATGGGATCTGAAGCCGGATTGGAAAGGTTCAAAGAGCTCTTTGGTGGGACATGTGGTGTTGGAGCTGGGCAGCCACTGCTCTTTCCAAGATCTTACTCAGGAAGGGAAGGTTGGAGATCGGGCAGTAATTGTTGGGGTCATCTGGGTCCAGGCCAGGCTTTTTGATTGTTGGTATCACAGCCGCCCACTTGTTGGAGGCTACCACGTCAGAGCTGAGTGAGGCGTTGATGATGGTCACCACCGCAGGGCAGAGGGTGGGGAGACAGGCCTTCACTAGGGTCGTGGGCAATGGGTCCAAACTGCTGGATGTAGTCCTGGATTTGGTCATGAGGTCGAGGGCTTGGTCAGCATCCAGCAGGGAAAAGGTGGAGAAGAAGGCAGATGGGTGGTGCGTATCCTGCAGATTTAATGTAGCCGGCGGGCAGGGGGCTGACATTTGAAGCTCCTGATGGATAGTTTCCACTTTTTGGAGCAGAGGTCCGCAGCATCAGAGGGTTGTGGTGCATCAGGAGGGTCGAGGAAGTGGTTGATCATAGAGAAAAGCTTTTTGGGATGTTTTTGTTGGCTAAAAACATCTATTATAGCTATTATAGGGTTTTTGTCTGGGGGAGAGCCTTAACATGGTCTCTGTAGGCTTCGCGGTGGACAATGAGGCCAGATGAGCCGGCCTGGGCACCAGCCTCTTGAGCCGGCGCCCAGTGGACTTAAGCCTCCGAAGCTCTGGGGTAAACCAGGGAGCAGGGCGGGCGAAGGAGACTAATCTGGTGATAAGTGGGGCAACAGAGTCCAGGCTGAGGGCGAGAGCAGTGTTGTAGTGCTCCACCAGGCTGTCGACTGTGTGGTTTGGGGGGTGGATGGCGAGGTTGGTCACTAGAGTGTTGGCCAGCATGGATGTACAGACACGTTTCGTGTTGCTGTATGTGACTGCTTTGTGGGCTGCTTTGGGAGGGGCACAGGGACAGAAAACAGGATGTCATGGTGGTCAGAAACAGCCAGGTCCATGCAATGGAGATGGGAGGGGGTTGTGCCAGCACAGCACACCAGGTCCAAGGTGTGCCCTTTGGCATGCGTTGGGCCCTGTACATGTTGTTTAATGTTGAAGCAATCCAGCAGTGATAGGCCAGCAGTTCAGAGAGCTCCAGTAGAAAGCAGGTGGAGGCTTTTGGGGGGCGATAGAATATCTCAAAAAGTATAAAGTTTAGAAATATGAAAAGTAATAGCACAGCATTGTGGAACAAGACCTTTCGAACGGTGGTTGAACCGAATCATAGGTCATTGTGCTTGAGGTTGCATTAATTCCTTGTTTTGGTAGGTAGCAGAATAATATGAGGAAATCAAGATTGTGCATTTCTATGCACAATAATTAGGGATCTAAATAGTGCTCTTCTAATTAGCTTTTATCGCCTCCCTGGCTGCCAATTACTCTGAGGAAATATGCAGCCTGCTCTTGAGCTGAACACGGGGGGTACCCACTATGGCAGTTCAGCTCCTGTATTTGCTGTGGTTGAGATTGAACCTTGTGCACCATCAGGCAAATCTGTAACTATCCATGTGCTTCTGTGGAGGTGTTGCTTAACGAGAGTGCCACTTGGCAGCGATGGTGTAGTGAAAACATTCAAACGACCATAAACAAACCAAAATAACCAAACTCAACCAGCAATTAGCTGTTGCTAATAAAGGCTCACACAAATCAAACATAACACGTCTTTGTTTGAATAGTTAATATACGAGGGATTAATATTGATACGAGGGGACGTAGGCACAAGTTCAAGCCCTTACTTTGCTTCACTGCTTCAGTCCAGTCCATCCTGTGTTGTGCCCCAGTAACTGGACCGAATAAACACCTCAGTTTAGATACATTTTCTAGATATCTCTTTGCCCACTATTTGATTTTCAATACAGAATGAAGATCTGCGCCTCGCTACATCCACCACATAGCCCACATCCCCCGTGACCAACACTAATTGGCAGCCTGGCAGCCTTCCGACAGTGATTAAATCAATCGCGTGATCTCTCTCTCTCTCTCTCTCTCTCTCTCTCTCTCGCTCTCTCTCTCTCTCTCTCTCTCTCTCTGTTCAAATTAATGAATCATTTGCCATCCCTTATAGGGGTGGGGGTAGTGCTCACTACCTGAGAGACTAATGTGTAATGTGTTGTACCCGTAGTTGTTTCGAAAGTTGAGTGAACATGATGCATTCCCCCCCAATTCTTCAATCTACGTTGACATTTACACATGATTTCCAGCAGTGATACACAATTTTCTCATATCTAATTTATAAGGCTCAAGCGTTCATCCACCAACCCACCCTCAAGACCACCTTTCTAAATAAATACCCTTAGGAAACAGAACGGTAAACATTTATGTGTTCTTACAGGCTTGCTATTTGCTCTGCCAGACACATGATTATTTGACAAGAGCCTCAGACCATCAGCATCTCACATGACACCCTTGATGAATAGCTCCATCCTGTATTTGCCGTCTTACTATAGCATGGAATACAAAACATGTTCCTGCCCTTTGCGCCTTGTGTTAATGAAAGGCCATACACGACTGCAGTTGGTTAGCGGTGCGACAAATGATCCGTACCCTAACCTTCATGCCTGCGCAATGACCGGGATTCTGCCCGTCGGGGTAGAATCAGCTGCGCAGCCTAAATTTCAACGATTTTATCTAATCTTATTTTATCTAATCCCGACCCAACTCCTCCGGCTGGAGTGAGCCACTTTTAAAACTTCAACTCATCACCCGGCAAAATTAAGCGTGAGCCGTGGATTAATGACTCTTGGTGTTTACATTGTTGCACTGCTGATACTATCGCTTTGTGCCTGCTGGTGTCCACAACAAGGGTAAAATGTAGGCATATCTACCCCCTGCTCGGCTGCGTCGATATCTTTGTATATTTGTATATAATTGACTCAGCATTTAACAAAAGTCTAGTCGTAATGTCAACAAAATCGGACGAGATCAAGTCGCCCATGGAAGCGATGTCACCAATACAAACATTTTCTGCCTACCTGAGGGGTATTCCATCAACCAAGCTAAAGGCAAAGCCGGGCTTATTTTGCTTAGCCGGGCTTATTTCAGTTCGAGTTGCGTTCCATGAACGTGACTTAAGGGAATCTCTGCTAAGTAACCATGGCAATTTATCCAACCAACCTAACCTGGTCGGGAGCAGGTTAACTGTCAGGCTAACTTGATCGGTGTTTCAGAGAAGTCCATCTGTCGGCAACAAGTGTACCATTAGAAGGTTCCGCCAAGCCTAGCCATCACGATTTATTTGTATAAATGTGCATATATGAAGTACAACAGCCTATAGTTTCACTAAGGGTCTAAGATTAAATGATGCAAATGAAATTATGAATTGAATTGCTATCTATTGTTATCGTGGATATTTCGCAACATATTTTATACAAATCAATGTATTCTACTGTCATCGTGAACCAGCAGGTGGATGAATCTGTTATCACTTGGGCTTTAGTGCGGGCGTCCTTAGTTTGTGTCTAGTTCATGTCATAGATTTATTGGAAATTATTTTTGTAATTGCCTTTATGTCAGAGAAAGTAGGCTTAACAATTTACATTTTATGTAATAAATACGTTTTACACTTTCCCCAGAACCCAAATATAACTTGCAAAACCCCATGGTAAAGTTAATGTTAATATTAATGTTACCGAAAGTGAAGTCTTTGTGACAAGACACCGCTGCATTGGAAAATGTCAGCCACATAAATTCCATTCAGGTGAGTTTCTCGGCAGCACTCGGTCCTTTAGGACATTTGATCCATGATTCGACATTCACAGTTCTGGGCTGGTTCCATATCTCGGGAGCGCCCGTAATCCACGATAAAGTAAGCCTGGTTTGAACTAACCTGAGCGAGGCGCGGCTGAACTGCGTTGATGGAACGGCAAGTGGAAGTTGGCGTTAGTTCTAGCCAGGCTTAATCAACTAAGCGCCGCTTTCATCAACAACGTTGATGAAATACCCCTCTGGCCTTCATCCTACTCCTTGCTGGGGATGTTCACCTCAACCCTGGACCTACTCGAGTATCTTCCCGGGATCAAGAGGATCTTGCGATATCTTCCATCCGAAGTTTCAGCAAAGCCCTGACTGTCTCTCTATTCAAACTGTAAATCATGCGAAGATCCTGTGGAATCCTCGAGCTAAGCCTACGGGTCTATTAGGAGGGCATCTGAACGTTTGGAGTATCACTTTCAAGACCGACGGTTTGGTTTACTTTGGTAAACCCATGTTGTTGTAGTGGGCTCCCCATTCCCTTAGCATAATAGGGGAAAAGCCAGGCCTGCAAGCATGGCTTTCCGTCGGGACGCACCAAAAAAACATTGCAGTACATTTCTTTAACCTTCAACTTTGCTACTTGTCTCCGCTCCTTCAAACAACTTTTCCTTTTCCTTTACCTTTCAGATATACTTTTAGAAACTTCCACATCATCTATACACAGTCCAAGTTTACACATTAGATCTCGCCTCTTGTAATATGCATGGATACTGTGTCTAGTGCGATACTTTCCGTACACGGCTCTTCTCTCCCTCCGGGGCCTGGACACCCCTCCACCTCTCTCTCTGCTTCTTGCCCCCTCACCCGCATCAAGAAGTGCCTTTGAAGTGCCTGTCCCCACGTCTCTTCCTTGTCTCCCCTTTGACTCTGCCTTCTTGGCTTTGTTCAGGCCACTTCCTTGTGGCTATGCTGGCACCATGGAGGCCACCAGTCTGGTCTCGTTGGTGCTGCTGGACTGTCTCTCTGTGTCCAGCAGACCCCTTCAGGTGGGCCTCCCATGGTTCGTAGTCAGCATCCATAGCTGAAACGCGTTCATAATGTCTAATGTAGAGGAGTCGTGACGTTGGGTATTTGCACTGGTTGGACCAATGGTTGGGCCACTGGTTGGACTGAAAGCAGGAGGAGGAGGAGGAGCGTTGTCCAGGTCTGGATATAATCAACAAAACTAGATGCAGATGGGCTATCTTTCTCCCCACCCCTTTCCTTATCTTGTCTTGCCTTACGTTCTCTGCCATCCCTTCAATTACACACACATCTCCCAAACTTCCTTATACATTCATTAATTATTTAGTTAATTCACTTTGTTTCTGTTTGACCCAAAAAAAAAAAACAATATTAAAATTTGCATTTTCAATATTAGGCGACTCACTTCTGCTTCGACCGTTTCTCATAATCACAATTTACTCATTATTCTACCCGATTGTTCCACACACCAACTATTTCAATCAGATGACCTAATCTTCTTTTATTCTGCCTATTGTTTTTATTTATTTTCCTACCCTAACTATTTAAATCGGATGAATATATAATATAATAATCTTATTTATTCTATCTATTGTCCGTATTTGATGTTGTCCACACTTTGATTCACTTCAATGTACTTCACACGCCCCTCCGTGTTGGGATTAGAACCAAGTTTCCAAAATCTTATACATTTTACCTAAAGTTAGTTGTGACTAATAAAAAAAAAATAAACCTAATTATTTTATCCGCTTTATCTCTACGCATTTATCCTCACGTGATCTGTACCACCCTGATGTCATTGATACAACTTATTCATTAACACGCACACACTCGCTATCCGTTAAGTTAAAATTACGTATTTTCCCAACATAAAATCCACACTATTTTCCCAATGGTTTTTCTTATTATGATTGCCATGGATTCTGACCGTGTTGAAAACATGAGTGGATCGCAGACCCTCCATAAACGGCAGGGATGATCAGTCTGCTGATTCTTCCTTTTCAAGGAAGAATTGCACTAGAATTAATGGCACATTTTCCACGGACAATATCTGTTCAATCCTAGGCCCACTATTGTTCTATATATCATATATATACATATATATATATATATAGGAGCAATGAACAAAATAGTAAACTGGATGGATTAACATATGGATGGACATATTTGTTAAGGGTGAAAAACCGCTTTCTCAGTGAAAACATCAGGGTTGTGAAATAGTATTCCTGTAAGTATTAGACAAAGCACCACACTCACCACCTTTAAATTAGGGCTTGAAAAATGGTTTCAAGTAAATCAACATTGTAAACATTTCTAGTCATTGATTTTTGTCTCTGTTTATTTTCATCTTATTTCCTGTTTCCTGTTTCTCATTACTCAATTGTATTACTCTGTACATGTCACTGTGATGTGTGTGTGGGTCATTGTCTCCACGCATTGCATGTTGTCTTTTAAGTTGTTTTATAACATCAACTCCTGTCCAGGGACAACAGATGTAAATTAGCCTTGTGGTTATAATCTGGCTCAATTATATGTTGTGCATTGTCCCTGTCAAATAAACTAAAATAAATGTTTCATTCGAGTTTACAGCTTGAAGCAGACATTTTAATTGACGCACCTCTGGAGGCGCGTTGACACGTCACATTAGCGCTGTACAAGCGGAGGCCTTGGCCAGCCACTGTGACAGCACTAGTGGATGGGGTGTTAAGAGGTGAAAATCAATGGGTTGATTAACAATCATTGATTAAAAAAAAAAAAAAAAAGAAAAGCAGTCCGCACTTATAAAGTCCCTAAAATCATTGTCAGTAGGCAATGATTTTATGTCATGTTCTCATGACTCATGGGCAAGCGTCTCTCTCTCTCTCTCTCTCTCTCTCTCTCTCTCTCTCTCTTTGTAATGCATGGGGAACACCCAATACACACTAGGAAATACTTTTTTTTTTTTATTGTTTCTACAAATAACTAATTTAATGTAAAGGTCCCTTTAGAGCCGTTCGCAAGGTTGTTGTAATGTTCCTTAGCGAGATTAGTTTCTCCACAAGCTTGTGGGTTGCTGATGATGAGAGCGGCCAGCAGTCGCACACACAATAGTGGAGCATGGGGCTGACACACGGACAGAAACGAAACGGGGACCCGTCGTGTGTGACGCAAAGGTGAAAAGTGGCGAAATGAGAGTGTATGCATTTCTGTTTCCCATGAAAGAAAAGCAATTGTCCATATTGCTTTTGGGTCTGAGGACCTACTTCCCAACCCGCACTGTGGGCTTGTACCTTGTCTTTCCACAGGGGCCTGGTGATGGAAGATCGCTTTGCTCCACGCTCTAGGGATTTGTTTTTGCAGAAGGGGAAAAAACAACACAGGTAGTCCATTTCCCCCCACCCCGCTTATATTGCAGCAGGTCATCTTTAGTTTTACTTTGGAGATATTGGACATACAGACATTCCCTCAACACTTTTCCTTCTTTCTATAGTATTTCATTATTCTTTAAAAAGCAACAGGTGTATGAACATAGCCTTAGCCTTATTATCACACTGTCATCAGAGGTCATAAATAATAATACAAATATAATAATAATATAATAATATAAATAAACATCAAATTGGACCGGAGATTGGTCCTGATGGAGTGGAGAAGGTTGACCTCAGCGGATCAGAGACAACAGGCAGGGGTATGGCGGTGGAGAAGGTCAGAGAGGTAGGGGCCAGGTTGTTGTGGGCTTTGAAGGTGAGGAGTAGTATTTTGAACTCAATCCGGTATTTGATGGGAAGCCAGTGGAGGTTGTGGAGGACAGGCGTGATGTGGTCTGAGATTTTGGGCCAATGATGAGGATTTCTGATGTATTGCAATTTAGTTTGAGGAAGTTGTGTTGCATCCAGGGTGCTGCAGAGATGGTCTTGGTGGAGAGGTAGATCATGTCATCGGCGTAGCAGTGAAAACGGAGGCCGTGTTGGCGGAGGATTTGAGTGACTGCGGAGATGGGGTAAAACAAACTGTGTGTATGGGGGGTTCTCTCTTTCATACACCCTTTTTCTCTCAGAATTACATGACACAATCTACTGCCACAACCAAAGTTTCAAAAACGTGTTCTTGTTTCAATGCAGGAAGGCAGGAGAAGTCACAATAGTAGTAGAAAACTAACTCCTAATGATGCCATGCCATATCTATTTCTGCAATGGCATAGCATCACTCTGAAGAAAGACTAACCCAAAGGGGCTCCGCGTTTCTGATGAATGGCAAAATTTGCAAACATTTTGGAGCCTTATTACGAAGAGGAAGTATAATTGCTTTGCAGCTGATAAACAGTAGTGGCTAATTAGATCTCACCCATCCATTCAGAATTCCAAATTGATTACCAATTACGTGTTTGGTTTCACTAGTGTCTGGCTCGGATAAGCAAAGACCAGGTTTCTATTTCACAATCATTATTTGCCACATTCTGGGAAATCGAATTACTAACAACAAATTAGAAAAAGACACTAGACACGTTAATGTGTGATGGCTAAAGTGCAGTTCAATGTGTCCACATGCCGATGCTATTGGGTTTTCATGCACCCCAAGACACCTCTCTATGATGTCTGTCTGTGTGTGTAATATACATACATACATACATACATACACATGTGTGTGTGTGTGTGTGTGTGTGTGTATTGATGTAGTAAACACATCGGTTTCTTGTGTCTAGAGACAGTTTCTCTAATCGTATTGTTTTTAAAATAAAATCCTTTTTCAAATCTAAAATACAAAAATTAAATGGAAAGTCTACTGGGAGCCTGAAGGCTGAAGGCTAAAGGCTTAGTGAAAAGCTGTGAATTTAAAGAAAGCACAATCATGAGTATTGGTTTATTGCTGGTTCCATCATTGGGGTTGTGTTGTGTGAATTAGGTAAGCCATTTTTGGCGACTTACTTGTCATTGCCAACATGAAAAACCAAACAATTCAGGGGAAATTCAGATGCAGCTGCATGTATTTGTACATGCCCACCACTGTATTCAGGGATGACAGCTACACTTGAAAGCAACTTGGATGTATCTCCAACGTGTTGCCTGAACTGACTCCCCACAATGTTTGGCCACTTGTATCTTTTATTTTGATATATATATATATAATTCACATATATATAATAATATATATATAATTCACAGTCCTCTTGACTTCATGATCAAACCGTGTTTCTCCTGGCATCAGAACCAATTCTAGCTAAGGAATATCTGACATGTGTACCACAGTTGAAGCAGTGTTACGTGCCGCAGGGGAAGCAGCTTGGAGCTGAAGCACTCTGCCGCAGGGGAAGCAGCTTGGAGCTCAAGTACTACCAGCTCTTGATCCCTATGGGTCACGTTGGGGCCAATTGTGTTGCGCTCCCCTGATCACCTAAAGTAGATGTGGTGTTGTTTTGAGGTGATGTCTGTCTTCGATCATTGGCTGGGGTTAGGGTTGTGTGGAATTGGACGCCATGGAGAATACATTTTATTGTATGGTCATTGTTTTTGCAGGGGGGTTGGAAAACAACTGCAACAACAAGGGAAATACTTCCGTTTTCCAATTTCCGTTTTTTTTTAGTTCTCGCCTTGATTGACATTCAAATATAACTTTTTGGCTCGACATTAGTGATTAAGCTGAAGTGATTATAATAACTTGAGTGATTATAACTATAAATAAAATAGTTGGACCCTAGTGCCTTCTTGTTCATCTCTATGGAGCTGACGTCTCTTATCCACAGGGCACATTTTCCCAGTTTTCTAACTTTACTTACTTTAAACTAATAGAAAAACCCCTCCATTTCCATTCCTTCCCTCCCCCATTTACCCAACAGGGAGCAACGGCATGCTGAAAACAAATGTGCGGTAGTGCTCCTTGTCTATTATGATCCAGAGTGGGGGGCACTGTTTGTGTTGCCTTGTGTGGTCATGAGGGTGCGCACAGTTGATGCATGTGTGTACACTGTACGTGTCTGTGTGTGTGTGTGCGCCTTTCAACTTGTCAGTGTTAGTGTGTGCGTTCAAGCGCACCGAGCGAGAGAAAGCAGCATCATCGCGCCGGATGACTCAGTGCTCCGTGTGTTGGGGATGACGTAGGCCCTGTGGTCGTGACGCAATAGTCTGCGGGGTACAGTCGTCTTTCACCAGGTGTGGTCCTCGCCCACCGCTCTTTGATATCCACAGTGGGAGATGCTGTTGAATGTAATGATGTCGTACAATAAACGGCAGCAGTTATACAGCACTCTCGGCAGCTGTTGCACAGCACAGACAGAGAGTGTGCACTCTCTCGTCCCCTCTCCGGTGACGCATCCATGCAGTGCCTCGGGCACCGATTACCTATACTGCTTATTTGATTTGCTTTCTATCAAATCTGAAACACCGGGACCGATATCCAGCTCATACATGCATATTAGGAAGATCAGGCACAGGCTTATTCAGATATTTGGTCTTCATGGGGTTCGGTGTGTCTGACGACGATGGAATAGACAGTTAGATAATTAGAGATAGGACACGACTGTGTGGAATCGGGTCATTCTGTATCTGAACTGACCGAGGGCTGTTAGTGGTGGAGGCGGTGGAGTAAATGCACAGAGCTCAAGGTCTGTTCTGCTCACTAATTTCCTCATTACAATTAAATTAGACACACAACTACAATCTGCATCGTTCTCACTTTAAGATGCTTTTAATTAAAGTGGGCCACAACACATTGGAAGAGAACAGAGGATGTTAGTCGCTAAGCAAATGCATTGAACAAACACAAACCGACGAGGAGAGCAGGGGAAGTGTCGGGCGAGCCATGCATTAATTACACACGGTAGAATTAAGGGAAACTTTACGTTTGGCGGCTTGGAATGTGCTTCTGTAGTAGAGCTTCGATATCCAATTGTCTGTAATAGAATGTATTGTACAGCTCGCATCCACCTCTGAGCATCTATCACAGATGGCTAGCTGCCTCGGGTATGGCAGACGGAAAAGTCTGAAGTTATGTTGGTTGGCAACTGTGTAAACATCTGTATTGATTTTCTTAAAGTATCATAACACAGACGTGAAAGTGTAAGATTGCAAACCTAACTAATTGTTAAAAGATTCATGATTAGTTATGGTTGATAAGGCTCAATAAAGATACAAGCTCACATTAAATGTGTCTAATCAAATAAACTAAAGGGAATTTACTTCACAGTGTGGCAGCATTTATATATTCAAATGAGCTCTTTAATATATTCCGATCTTTGATATTTTGCCCTGTAAGTCCACCAGACTGTGACAGATGCGCCCTCTATTGTTTTTCTTTGAGACAAGCGACAGTCTGTTAGAAGTCAGACTGGGCCTGACCTGCATGACTAACCAAATGGCTAGGCATGCAGCAATGCTTTCACCGCCTCTCCTATTTCAAACATGATTCAAACACAATAGAACTATATTTTCATGTTTAGCCTCAGCGTTTTAAACCAACAAGAGAAGTGTGTCATTGAATGAGGTCACTCCTCGACTAACAAGGTAGGCAGGGCAACACTTTCAAGCCTTTGGTTGCCATCATTTAACCCCCCCCCCCCCCATTGTGAATCAAATAAAAATGTGCTATCCTTTATTGTATTAGGCCTCTGACATGTAATGTTGAGTTTCAATGCAACACAAAAAGCAGTATTTTTCTGTTGCTTTTGCCAGCTGAATACTTTTAAACCGGTGACGAGCATTGATAGAAATGCATACATGAGGGAATATGTTAGGATTAAATGTTCTTTTAAATGTTCCTATGTTACAGTTCTGTGTGTCTTTTCACTGTAAACCCTGCCAGTTACCATATATGGCCTAACTATTGCCATGTGGGGAACATTAAACAATGCACATACAGGAGGACATCATTTTGCACATGGAGATGAGCAAGTTTAGTGTCCCTGTCTCATTTGCTTGATGTCACTTGTTGTTTTTCTTCTCTGACTTGGACTGCAGGAGTCCAAATGGCCCTTCTTGTTCGCCTTCCTGGCGGTTCCTGCTCTGGTTCAGCTGTGTGTGCTGCCCTTCTTCCCAGAGAGCCCTCGCTACCTGCTGATGGAGAGGAAGGATGAGGCTGCTGCGGAACTAGGTACAGACCACACACACACACCGTACACACACACACCAACCACTGCGGTTATGAGATCACTTTACCCTGAAACCACAAAGAAGGCACCGTTTAAAATAATGAAGCGCACTTGGGATTGTGCTGTGCAGAGTTTTGCATTTCAGTTCTGTTAAAGTGGTGGGGTATATATAGCTATTTTGAAAATGTAGTCACTTGGCAGATGCTTGCACAAGGGCCATTGGGGTTCAAAACCAGAACCTTTCGGCGGCCATTCAATTTCCTACACCAATGTGCCAAATATGGATCATCACCGTTGCAAAAAATCTCAAGCAACTGCTAAACATTAAATGTAAGGCCTCATAAGGCCTCACTGTTATGTGTAAAGTTTTTGATCCAATTAATTCATTAAATGTTTTTTAAATGTCTTCAATCACGTTACAGTTATGTGACGCACCTGATCCATGACTTTGTAAATGATCTAATTATCAATGACCCACGCATATTACACAGGACCACTCCCGACCTCTCCACAAATCATCCAGTTCCCAGGGCCAAGAATAACACCTTAAAAAAAATCCTTTATTCCCTGCCATCAACATCTCCAACAAAAAAAAAGTACCCATATAAAAATTATAATACCTCACTCGGAAATTGTTGTATGTTCCTGTTGGTTTTATTGTTTGTTTTGGCGTGAGCCGTGTGTGTCGAAAGGTGATATTCTGCCAAAGCTTTAAACTCCCAAGCTCCAAGTGTCAGTGAAGGTGGTAGGACTCAGATATAGTGCTGCTGTCACCGCAGCAACCTACGGGCACACTATACGGACAGGCGGGGTGAGAGAGCCCAGCCCCAGCTTTTTATCACTGCTCTTCATAGTCCGCCCACTAACATCATCCTAGCAGTGAGGCTTCAGGACGGGATGAGCACGGAGAGACGGAGAGTGCAGCAGGCGTTTAGCATCAGGCCCGAGGTTAGATGGGGTTGTCGTC
>OMLJ01061637.1:0-10309 GCA_900302595.1 Gadiculus argenteus | reverse complement strand
TCATGGTTAATAAGTGTAATGTACCACAGCGCCGGCCCAAAGTCACACAAGAACGGCATCTACTATTAAACCTGTGTGTGTGTGTGTGTGTGTGTGTGTGTGTGTGTGTGTGTGTGTGTGTGTGTGTGTGTGTGTGTGTGTGTGTGTGTGTGTGTGTGTGTGTGTGTGTGTGTGTGTGTGTCTGTGTGTGTCTGTGAGTGTTTTTGGAAGTAAAAAAATATCCAGTATAAAATAACAAAGACCTGCCCCTGTCGGAGGCATGATTGCATCTGGGAGTAATGCTTCCCTGTGAAATGCTTTAAAGGTCCCATGGCATGAAAAACATTAAAATGAGTTCCCCTACCCTGCCTATGTCCCCAAGTAGCTAGAAATTACGTTAGGTGTAAAACAAGCAGTAGGTTCGTGCTAAGTCTTTGAAAAAAGGAAAGTGCAAATGCGCTGATTTGGGATCTTTACCCATATGTCGTCATAAGGGGAAAGGTCCTCCCCTTTCTCTGTTGCCTCGCGCGCTGCAGCTGGCTACCTAACGTGATGCATTCTGGGTTGAAAACATCAGAATTTGTGTCCGACTTGTCAGCCGACTGCAAAGACGTCACAGTGGCGTGACCATATCACGTGGCCCACAACATACCCGCAATACTTAAAACCGCATCCGACCCGTGTTCCGACAGTAGCGCAAATTACATTGGAACTGCGACTCCAGGACAGGATCATAGGCTACTGTAGTCCGACTTTAGCTGCTAGTGATATTTTGCCAAGCAGACAGACTATTCAGCTTCCATGCTGTTTTTCACTACTTGAGTCTGTACAGTTCTCAGAGTTCGTACGGTTCTCACCACTGCAGAACGTGATATTCGGTGCTGTTTCATCTTTCGTATTTTGTTTATTCTCAATTAACTTTGTCGCTCAGATATCATGCCACCAAAGAAGAACCAGCAGAACGAGGACGAGATGGAGGAGATAAGGAAATCTCTTTATTTATTTTATTTATTTATTATCGCTTTATGTCGGCGGAAATAAGCAAAGTGGCAAAACAACTAACACATTCTGCACCTGACCAGACCCGGTATAAATTGATATCGACTCCTAACCCGGACCCGAAGGAAAAGTAGACACATTGATTGGAACGCCGGGGAATTACACTATAATATAGAATTCTAAATATACTATGTGTACTATGTTACAAAGGCTCTGTGTTCTGCAGACCACTCTAGAACTTGTTCGTTGTTGTTGTGTCTGGCCGTGAGTGTGTGTGCATTCTATCCGTAGGCTGAATTGCAATCGTGTCAAGACAAATCTGATATCTGATGACACAAAAAACAAAAGATTTAAGCTGAATGTGACAAATAAAGTAACTGTAACTGTTACTTTAATCCAACTTAGTTACTTTTAAAATCAAGTATTCAGTAACGTAACTAAGTTCAAGGTAACTTCAAGGTAACTGTGGCAACACTGGTGAATACACACACTTATACTTCACTTCTTTATTTGGACAACCGTTCTGCTGTTGGTGAAAAGACTATAATGTGTCAGGTTCTCTCCGACGTCTCTGGTATTTCCACAAGACTCATAGTGGGGGTTATTTTGGCCATGGTTGAGAAGGAATTGGGGGGAAAGGAACTTTGGCTTTGACTCCCTGAAGTCCAGATTGAACCGCGACATGGAGGAAAAAGGGATTGTTGCCCGGGATTGTCTCCCGCTGAAGCCCCACTGCCTGCTGCCGAGCCCATTGCCGAGGCACTGCCGCAGGCAGCGGGTGACAATCGCTGGCAACAAGTTCTCCACCATGTCGTGGTTCAGTCTGTACTTCAGATGTGATGTGGAAGTGGAAGAACCAGAGACGTCGTAGAACCCAACACAGTCGTTTGAGATTAATTATATCTTCCGGAGGCACACACAGCTTTTGGCCGTGATAATATACAGTATATAGATATCTATTATTTAGATATAGAGCTCCAGGACTCCCGCCGGAGCACTCCGTGTTCTAGAATATTTACAAAACATGGCCAAAAGCTATGAGCGCCTTGCCGTTGCGATACATCGACTGTAAACACTAGCGAATGGTACTGTGGCCGCCAGCTGCCCAAGGCCACAGCCCCACCCTCCACCTTTACCCGCCTCTAAAAACGGCACATTTGTGGAAAGCTCATTGTGGGACTGGCTCGTAGTGGCTGTAATTCTGCACCAAGGCTGAATTTCTTGAATGTCTTCAAATACTGTATTAGGGGCCCACTAACACCTATATATAAGCATCCATAAAATAGCATGCAATGGGGCGCACCTTTAAAGGGCGGTCACTGGGAGTGGCAGTGCATAGGCTGTGTCATAGTTTTAATTACTTTTGGGTATTTTTTAATTTGTATTTGATCCGAGGGAGAAAAACATATTAAAAATACTTTATTATATTATTATTAATTAATACAAGTATTTTATAGGCAGGAGTGCACATAACTGGTATGCAAGTACGCATGCACGCCCATAATCAGAGATGCGTAACGTCACTTGTGTCCCTACCTCGCTTCTGCACACTGCTGATGTCATCAGATGTCATCAGATGTTGTCATCATGTCATCAGATGTTATTAAAATAATGGTATGTGTGGATTGCGTACCAAACACCATCTACTGGTGTTTGAGTAACACCTCCTCTGACTAACACACTAAAAAAGTTATGTGCACCCCTGTTTATTGGTGCCTGACAATGAAGTGATGGTATCATATATTTCTATTATCTTCATAGCTATAAGCAGCAAACTTATTTTTTTGATTTGATGAATGTCATGACTTGCATGTGCCAGCAGGCTTTTGATGGTTCTTACCACTGGGCGCCACTGTGGGGTATGAATTCTAGCTAGCTAGTACTGATTTCGCTAGCCAGCTAAATGAACTTCAGAAAGCAGTTGCCCACTAGTTTGACTTTGGATTATCATCTCGAGATCAATGGAAGACTTGCTCCAGTCTGGGTGAACAGGCCGTTTCACTTTCTTTCACTTCATTTTGTTTTAACTAATCAGGATGCTGGAGAGAGGGATCTGTCAACATGTCATTGGCTATTTACAGCAGAGACAATCCCAGCCAGCACTAATAACTGTTGAAAAATGAAAATGCTTCAAATCAACCTGGACACAGGTCACTATAGGAATACAAAAATTGTAATCCCCTTTCGACACTTCATCCACTCATAGGAATTAGTTTATGTTCGATAGAATTCGGCAGAAACAGAAAACGGGTTGTGACTACACCCTTTTCATATCCAGGTTTACAGCCCAGGCCCTTTGTCATCTCCAACAGGAAGCACCGTTATGAAATAGGACAGCTGTATCCGAGCCGCTGGCTAACTGGCATACATCTGTAGTAATTCTTGCTTTCTATTTTTACTAAATCGTATTTATTTATTAATCTTCAGTTATAAAAAAAAAAGTTTTTAACAAAAGAGTTCAGAATCAAATAGGATACGAATCCTTGACAACATGAAAGATAACCTAACCTGCTGCTGTGATAACGCGTCGGTCTGCCCTGTATGCCGAAAACACAGTTGCTTTTGGCCTCCCAACAGCCACACCTGTTTCCTGCAGCACCAATGCCTGCCTGTGACAGCACAGTGTTACCACACAACTAGGAACAGTGAGAAAGTCCGGAAACAGACAAAGGCAGGATGTAAAGATGGCGGTGTCAGACGCACAACAGACGCATGTTGGACAAAAACACAGAATAACCAGCAGGAGGCCACAGTCCAAAACAGAGGTGCTCACCTTCAGGTTGAGTCAAGACTCATCTAAAGGAGCTAAAGCTTTTTTGCCATATATGTGACTGATCCAATGTTTTCAGAACAGTGTGATCATCACATGGAGTCTGATATTTTCATGCCGTATTTAAATGGCACTTTCATAGATGTAAATGTGATACAGGTCAACTTTTGCAATGTGACCTAATTTGTATCGGAATACAAATATATTTCATGTCACTCAAATTAAACAATTCTGAGTGGGTGTCACTCGGTGGTGAGGTAGTCAGTGGATGGACAGTGAAAGTAGGAGTAAATGGCAGTAAATTAATAATCAACTTTTTCCTTTTCTGTCACCCATAATAGCGCCTGTGTTTGTTCTCCAAAGACGCCCTAGCCTGTGGGGGACCAGGTTTGGTTGGCAGCATAAGTCACCATGGTGATACAGCGACACTAAAAGAAAACGACTTTCGTGTCACAGCTATCCCAGGCTTTGAGCGCAACATACCTTGCTAACCTCATATACCCCACTGCTGTAACGAGTTGACTCAGACTGATGAGCGGATCCCAAAGCCACTGACGTCAATCTTATATGATATTGGAGTTTTGATTTTAGTTCGAACCAAACAAGGCAGGTGTGAATACGCCAAAATAACCTGTTTGTATTAACGAATTGCACCTTTTTTTTAATTGTCAACACTACTGCAAATCAACTTACACATTTAATCGTTTTTAATTGTTCATTTGCATGCAACGTCTTAGTTATTGTTCTTTTGCGCATGTAGATCAGTTCAGAGTGTGAGCAGTCACACTCCACCTACAGTATCCCTTACACTCTCATCTGCTGTCACCTAAACAAAATAAATCTCAACCACCATGGTGTGGATCAACTCTCTCCCTTGGTTGGTTTCTTTGTGTTTGTATGACGCTCTCCTATATCTGTTTATTTCATGTAGAATTTCATAGTTTTTGGCTCCAGTGAAAGTAACGAGGGCAGGCCCGCTGCTGCACCTTTGGGGGCCCTACACATTGGTCATAGACCAACCGTCTCTTGTCTTTTTTCGTCACTTTCGGTTTCGGTCACTTTCGGTTCACGCAAATTCCTATCAATCAATCAATTTGTGGCGCTGAATTACCCCCCAATAAGGTATTGCCTAGGGCCCCCTGTTGGCTAAAGATTGCCCTGGATGTTCGCAGCTCATGCAATTCAAATGACATGTATTTAAATTAAACAGATTGGTGCACACAAGGTATGTGTAATTTATTTTGATACATTAAGTGACTAAGTATTCATATTTTGTATCTAGAAACATTTCAATTAATCTTTCTATCTCGTTTGCTCCATCCCTGCATAATTGGATAAATGAAACCCTTTGCCATTGTGCATTCATGAATTGTTATTTAGAAACGGTATATTCACCAGCGTTTAGTAGCTGGCCTAAGTAGGCCAAAGGTTCCCACACATTTGCCAAATTGTACAATAGTGACCGCCCTCAAGGAACGAAACTGAAAGTGAAATATATTGCAGGATAGATCAGGAAAAGCACATATTTGTAAAAAGTGATAGTCACTCATCTCAATTGGGAATGTGATGTTAACGTCACAGTATTGAACTGTTTAGACGATCTGCCTCTGTTGGTGTGTTTCTGTTTTCTGTTGTGATTCTGGCAACGTTGCCATGATGGGTCAGCGATGCTGGTCACATCATGTTCAGGGAGAAAACTGGAAAGAAAACAGATGATTATGCTATAATAACTCTCATTCTATGATCGTATGCATAGCCGTCTATGCTTCGCCTTATTGTCTTCTCCAGTGTGAGTGTACTGAAAATCCAACAATGTTCCCATCAACACAGGCCACGCCCACATGCATATCATGCTTGATTAATCCTTTAATCAGGCAATTCAAAAGATGAGGACTGCAGCCTACATCACTAGAAGCAGACCGCTTATATGTACATCATACATAGTTTATATCCATTGCTGAGTGAGTGATTATAAGATTGGTAGGCTGGTGGTGTCCCAAACCTTTTTATCTAGTGTCTCCTCCAAAGGCAAAATGTCAACATGATTCATATCGGCATCAACTGCCTGTTGGTCAAATATTTCTGGGAAGAGGTAGAGAAAGCAATCAAATACCTCCTTAACCAACCTTAACATACACAATAGGATACAATTAAAGGAGCAAAAGATATTCAATATGTCCGCACTGAAACAGCTGAAAAGGCTATGGAAACAACCCAAAACAACACAAATTACATCAGTGGTGCAAAACAATAGAACAAGTGTTGGAGATGGAGAAGCTTACATCTATGGCTAATGGCAGCCTGGACAGGTGAAATATTCAGGGTACATTGGCAAACTGACAGGGTACTTCGATAGCCTGGTGTATGACTGACGCACACACACGCACATGCACACACACACACACACACACTCACACACCTGGGCCCTATACCGCTCTGAACCCAGGCTTTCTTGGGAAAACCTGGCTCGACTGAACCATAACTCGCGATCAGAGTTCAACGGTACTACAACATTCGCTTAGGATTTGTTTAGTCGAGCCAGGTTTCGCGATTTAGGTTCAATGCGCATTCGCGTGAAAGGGTCGCATAATTGTATTCACCTTTACAAATTGGATAGATCTACTTCACTCAATGAACTTGTATGAAGAGTTCAAAAATCAGATAACTGCTAGGGGAAACAGTTGCACATAATAAGGCTAGGGAGGCGTGCTGGCAAAAAATAGCAAATTGTGTAAATTCGTATAAGTGAAAAGATTCTGCATTTTGTCTATAACTATGCCAAATGCAGATTATTAAAAAAATGCAAACGCAACGTCCAACCTGCCTTATTCTATAATTTAGTTGAATTCACTTTGAATACACCCGAAATATATCACATGTTTTCAACTGCTAAGTCGAAGCGGCGGTGGCGTAGTGGATTACTTTAAGACCCAAACGCCAGCAACAGGGGATAGAATCCCGTCGGTCCATCATTATGGCTTTTACCCCCATTATGTGATGCCAGCACATCCATGAGAACATTGGTCGAAATGAGCACAAAAATATAATTCCATAAGCTTTAATGATTCCATGATTCCATATGACAAAGAATTATGACTTTTTAAGCTTCACATAATATGCGCTTCACTTGGGAGACGAACCCCATATGGAGGTACAGTGCACAACACTAAGCATTATCTACATAATTTCCAACAAGGACGATCAAATAGCGAATAGCCTCTGATGAGAACATGTATCTCTCATAAAGAATATTCTCAGGCAAAGGGATCTGTCCCGAAAGACCCTCTGTCGGAGAGACCCTGTATGGTACGGGGTTAGGAAGCTGCGCACGCCGATCTAACCCGATAAACTGAAGCTAGACTAAAGCCTGGTTTATACTTCTCCGTCTCCGTCATCTGTAATCCGACTCTGTTACTACGGAGACCCCTCGAGCCTTCACAGTTCTCCGTCAGGATGTTGGATACGCAACACAATTCACCGCCCGATCGATTTTATATGTTGACTACTAACCATGTAAATAGTGATAAAAATAAACTTCCAAAGCTTTTCAAATCTTATTTGGTGTTTTATTAGTCCTTAATGTGCTTAATGTATAAAGTAAATAAGGTGCAAAGTCAAACCGGGGAAAGTGATTACAGAAATTATTTTGTTAGAGGACCAATCACAGCCCTTGCCGTCTCCGTCTCCCTTCGACGGAGTAACGGACACTTAAAAAACATTTCATGCAGCCGGAGACGACGGAGAGGCTCTCTGTCAGGCTCTCCGGCAACGGAGCGAGCTCCCCGTAACCGACATATAGCACTTTACGGAGAAGTATAAATCAGGCTTAAGCCGATAACCTGGTCCTGACCAGGTTTGGTTGAAAGCATAAGTCACCATGGTGATACAGCGACGCTAAAAGAGATCGACTTTCATGACCCAGCTAACCCAGACTTTGAGCTCAACATACCTCGCTAACTCACTAATCGAGATTTGTGGAATAGGGCACTGAACTAACTTTTCTATTTTGTTTCCCCTTGTTTAATTTATTTATTTTAGCTTTTTTTTCTTCTATTTTTCAATTTAGGGCTATGTAAAAAAATAGGAAAACATGTCAATGTCATGATTGTGGTTTGATGTGAAAGCACTTCAATAAAAGTGTTTTTTTTAACTCCCTGTTGGTCCTTGATAGCGATATGCCAATGTAAGGCACTATAGGCAAATAACATTGAATGTCATTGAAACAACATACACTTGAAAGTTGCTTGACATAAATGATTGAGGGTTTAAACAGTAATATGTGTGGTACCAGCTATTACAGGAGATTTACAGGCCGTCGATGCAAACGTCCACAGGCACAACAGTCAATGCTCAAAAGCAGCATTATATATTATAGATTATTTTAATTTCTTAATTCAAACTACAACATTGAGCACCTCAATGTATATTAAATTAAGAAACTATTCATGTTCATTTTGTGCCCATGGGTGTATTACGACTGACAAGTAGCTTGAAGTAGCTACACTCCTCTGTATCCTGCCCTCTAGTGGTCTGACATGGATAGATTTTTTTTACTGCAAGAGACCATTTGTGTTGGCTACTGAGTTAAAATATATGTCCTACTTCTCAGATATGAAGGGCCACGTAGGACGACGTCACTGCTGAACTGTGCAGCGCTGTGGGCCTTGCTGCTCCTAGCCATGGTGCTGTTCCATGACCCACTCTGGTGGCACGAGAAGCCACTTCAGGTCAGTTTAGAGGCTATAATTCAAGTATTCTGGATATATAGTAATGTGTCTACTGTGGTCCACATGTATGTTCACTGCAATGCACACACAGCCCTGAGACACTCACACACGTGTTGCACCCACGTGTTATTTTGAGGTTAAAGGGATAGTTCAGAATTTTGGACGCATCGGACCTCATATCCAAGTGAGCCAGTGTGTTATTTATCATTGGAGACCGTTTTCAACACATTTCATTCAGTTCTTCTAGTTGCAGAGATCGCTGGTGCTAGGCTAGCGCAAGTCGATGGGAACTGCTAGCCTGCCAATGAAAACAGTTTTACTCACTCCACAGTACACCTGAGGCAAATCAATTATAACGCCAGACTATCGATCACATTGCATTTAGTTTATAATCCCTGTAGCTGGAAGCAGACTACGGCAGTGGCAGACTGATATTACCCGGAGTGCGCTTCGGTTTACTTTTTGCTGTACTGAATTGGTTGCTACACCAGAGCACAGTAAAACTATGTCACTGCTGAGAAAGTAGTCCTTCAAAATGTAATGCAATCATTGCGATGCAGAGATAGTTTTATTATTCTATCAACACAGACATTTACATCGATAGTCTGGCGTTATAATTGATTTGCCTCAGGTGTACTGTGGAGTGGTTAAAACAGTTTATATTGACAGGCTAGCAGTTCCCATCGACTTGCGCTAGCCTAGTTTAGCCAGCGCGGTCTACATTTCGCCGACTACTGCGTTGTGTTCTGGTGCACTGAAGACGAGACGCTGACGTTCCTTTATAGCACTTAATTCTGTACACATTCACATGAGAGTAAAGATTCAGGATTCTATCTTCATGGAATAAATCACCCTCTCTCGGTCTAGTAAATTGCAGACAGTCTACTATCTAATAGTATTTAAAAACCAGAAAATAAAATACAGAAGAATCATGAATTACAGAATCATATCATGGAAAATAAATATATTGCATTAGGTTCATGTGTAGCATGTGCATGTGTCATGTTGCATATTATCTGTTATTAACTAATTGCTTTTGGCTTTTACATTTAACATTATGCGACAAGAAATGAAACCACCTTCCTTTCAATAGCCAACACATACAGTAACATGCATGATGCAAAATGCATGTGCTTTACATCGGGCTGTTCAGTGCCATTGAACATTAAACCGTACAAGAAAACATTTCAATGAACACATTACATTCTAAACCTGGAACAACTGAAACATTTGGGCTATATTACATGAAGATAGAATGGCGAGCCTAGCATACAGCAAAACTAACCACGAGGTTAGCTATGTTAACAATCTCTAATGTATGAAGGTATTATTGTAGCAAAAGTCTTTAGCACCTGTAACTGCAGAATTTGTATGCGTACACTAAAGTCACAGTAAATTCGAAGTCGTAAATATTTATTTAGCATGTGTACTCTAAAGTCACAAATGTGTAACAGTACATTTGAAGTCGTAAATATTTTTTTCAACCATTGTAAACACAAAATAGGGTCTACGAGTTCACAAGTCTGTGTTACAGGGGCACATCCTATCCTGTGGGTCACAACTTCAAAGAGTCCTGCACTTGCCACTTTTGCTACAATCATTGCAGCGCAGTTGGTGCAAAACACATTTGCACACCTGTGTGTCATCATCTGAGAACATGCCCAAAACGTGTGCATTCGTAAACCCAAATGTGAGCTAATGCATCAGAAGTTGCACATCTGTGAAAAAATTCCTCACAAATAAAATGATATAGATCGCTATGTTGATTCAGCATTTTAATGAGCGAGCACAAGTCCATCGTTACAACTGCTCGAATCTGCTCCCGCGAGTCTCA
>OMLJ01061636.1:0-11630 GCA_900302595.1 Gadiculus argenteus | reverse complement strand
ACTGAAGTGAAGACTGTCTACCCAACCTTGCCGTCTGGAAGCAGATGCTGAGCTGAAGTTTCCCATTGAAGGGAAGATGTTTAGGATGTTTATGTGCATGTTGTATGTTTTATTTATGTACATAAATGAATTTATTAGTGTGACAGAACACACCTGGTGATTGTCAGGAACAGAAACTATTCGTGGGGGAAACTATTTCTGTTCGTGACAATCACCACGTGTGTTCTGTGGGCATTACCAACCTATACCTGTTCTGACTTCTTCAGAGCTTTTATGCCCATCAAACGGCTGCGTCTCCGACCATTGATCAGTCAAGTAAAAATCATGGTAAGTAATTTCTGATATTTATAAAATGTTTTCACTGTTGATCTATTGCACAGTAACACATTTTATTATGCCAAGCTCACAGTATAAAACTATTGACCAGATACAGACGTGAATGCCTAGGGCAACTCCAGGCCTAGTATAATCTGAAAAATCTGAAACAAATCCTTGTTTTATTTTTATTAATATAGAAATCTTGTGATTTGAGACCCTGTGATAATTATCCATCCCCTGAGTGCGCAAAACTATTTAATTGACATCATTTCAAGGTGAGCTGCTCTGTGATGGGATTTTGATAAATTGTATGTCTTTTAGTGTGAGTTTGGCAAATTAGGATGATGTTATAAAAGAAAGAATGGTATTGTTTTCTATGAATATTATTATTACATATTATGTTCCCGGAATGTATCAAAATCTTTAGGATTGCAGGACATAATTATATTATGAAACCCATTTATCGTGCAATTGCCATGCTTTGTACACTTTAAAGGAACGTGGCATATTAAATGGACTTACCAGATTGCTTGACTCTTTTAACTTACTTATATGATTACTTACTTTCTACTTTGTTGCATTTAGTTAATTGTTTATTTATTTCATGTAAGCCTTTATTTTATTTATTTTTGATGTTTTTATTTAGTTTATGTTCTTATTTTACTTATTTTAACTCTGTAGTACTTTACTTTATTTTACTTTACCACCTTTGTATTGCAACTGTTGCACAGTAATTTCCCTCGGGATAAATAAAGCATCTTGAATCTTGATACAAAACTCCCAGTCTAGAATACATATTTGGAGTATCTGATGGAAAAGTCAAATTATAACAAATTTCCCATTTTCCCTCTTTTTAGGACATATTTCAAAAAGTTGTTCTTCTGTTACTGAGCCAACTTCCCTTATTGAGAGGAAGAACCCCCCTGTTTTTTCCATGTGACAGTAATGAAAACGGTACTGAGGTATACTGCACCCACCGGCGACTCAATGAAATCCCAATTTTTACTTCACTAAATGTAACGTTGCTCGACCTAAGTCACACCAAGATACGGGATGTGAAACAGCATGTTTTCTCTGGCATTCCAAATCTTCTCACTCTGAAATTGAGGTGGAATTGTGCCCCTAAAACTTTGAGAACTAGGATTGCCCTCTCCTGTCATGTCAATATACATTATGATGCCTTCCGGAGTCTGCACAACCTCACTTATCTATATCTGGAAGGAAACAGCCTTACCACGTTACCCTGGTTACCGGAAAGCCTTAAGGTCCTGGATCTCGAGAGTAACTGCATTTTCAACATCATCATCCCTTTTGGAACTCCACATCTAGAGCAGCTCCTCCTCACAATGAACTGTTATTATGGAAACCCTTGTAACCAGTCACTTTACATCCATGGGAATGTTTACAAGGAGCTATCACATCTAAAAAATCTAACCCTGGGATACAACAATATGACATCGATACCACTAGGATTGCCAGCTTCTCTTACGAGATTGGACTTGAATATGAATACAATAACGGAGATTCCAGAAGGGGCATTTGCCATGCTCCCAAACCTAGAGTATTTAAATCTGGAATGGAATTGTCAGCGTTGTGACAATGCAGCCCTCCCTTGTTTTCCTTGCCCTAACAATGCCTCCCTACAGCTACACCCAAACTCTTTTTATGCAATCAACAGCTCCCTTGTTCATCTGATCTTGAGGGGAAACTCTTTGAAAAATATTCCAGAAGGTATTTTTCTCCCTTTGAAAAATTTGAAAAGTTTGGATCTCGCCAGTAACTACCTGGCCTATACCATCCGTAACGGTACCTTCTTTACAGAGCTAAAGCAGTTAACGTGGATCAGCCTCATCTATAACTTTCAACCACTGAAGACATTTCATGACCTGATCCTTTCACCACACCTGGGAAATGTCTCAAATCTAAAAACCCTACTTCTCAGCGGGAACTTTTTCAGCACAGTTTCTGAAAAAAGCCTTGTGATTCTGTCCAGACTTCAAAAACTAAAAACACTGGAGATGCGCATGAATTTTCTCTTCTATTACAATTTGAGTACTCTGGGAATGTTGCCCTCCCTGACCAGATTAGACCTCTCCCAGAACATACTGAGTTATCTCCCTTGCAATGTGTCAACTGGGTACTCTTTTGAACAAGGCTATCAGGATCCAAAGGTTTTCAAATATTTTTCTGATTCACCCACGCTACCAGTATCAGCACATGGGTATCAAACTGAGACTGAAAGTGACAGGTGTAGCATACCTAACAACACAATATTTGAAGATTTCATTCAGAAATTCTGCCAAAATAACTTGACAATTAATCTTTCTCAAAATAATATTATTTTCCTTCATGAAGATGTTTTTGATGGTATGGAAAATGTTGTGTGTTTAAACCTGTCTTACAATTACGCAAGTCAGGCATTAAAAGGAAGACTTTTCAGTCGTTTGAAAAGCTTAGCTTACCTAGATATGTCATACAATAGAATTGACCTATATCATAGAGAGGCATTCAGTGAGTTAAACAGGACTCTGAAGGTGCTAGACCTCAGTCACAATGAGTATCACTTTCGTATGACGAGAATGGGTCATCATTTAGAGTTCATTCAAAGTCTCACTAATCTGGAAGTCTTAAATCTGGCAAATAATGGCATTGGGATACAAATAGACCCAAGACTGAGCAGCAACTCTGTAAAGTATATGTACTTTTCAGGGAATCACCTTAATATAATGTGGGAGGAGGAGGGCCAGACCTACATTCATTTCTTCCAGGACCTCAGGAAATTAACCTACTTGGACATCTCTCAGAACCAGTTATATTCAGTCGAACAACATATTCTCTGTAATCTACCAATGAGCCTACAGGCCCTTAGCATTAGCAATAATGACCTATATTATTTTTCATGGCCAAATCTCACATGTCTTGGAAATCTTAGCTATCTCAATCTCAGTGGAAATCACCTTTCATTTTTGCCTAAAAATTATACAGAGTTTCCACCAGATTTGCACCTCTTGGACCTCAGTTACAATTGGATAAGCCATCTTCCTGATCAATTTTTAAGTCAAGCCAAAGCTTTGCAGTGTCTCTATCTCAATACCAACCGTCTCCTAGTGTTGAACCTTCAGTCACTCCCACCTCTGCTGATAAATGGCACTTCTGTTCAGTTGCTTACCCTGCATGACAACCCTTTCAGCTGTGACTGTAACAACTCTGGATTGGAGGTATTTCTGCGGACCAGCAACACACGTATTCCTCGCCTGACCACTGCTGTCAGATGTGGATTCCCAGAGTCCCTGCAGGGTCAAAGTGTGCTGACCGTCGACCAGCGTTCCTGTCAGGAGATTTATGGTGGCTTGGCCTTCCTCTTAAGTACACTCTTCACGTGTGCATTTATTGCTCTGCCGCTGTTAAGACATCTGTATGGCTGGGATGTGTGGTACTGCCTACAGATCCTATGGGCAGGATGTAAGGGATACCTGCATCCTTCTGCCAGTTGCTCGCCAAAACACTATGATGCTTTCGTGGTGTTTGACACAAACAACCAGGCCGTGAGAGACTGGGTTTACAATGAGTTGGTCGTCCGTTTGGAGAGCTCAGGCTACAGAAGATTCTCTCTCTGTTTAGAGGAGAGGGACTGGATCCCTGGGCTTTCCTGCATTGAAAACCTTCACCATGCTGTCCATAGCAGCGAGAAGACAGTGTTTGTGCTGTCCAACGGCACAAGAAATGGCGATGGTCAAGCAACGGTCAACGGTGTGATACGGCAGGCCTTTTTCATGGTCCAGCAGAGGCTTCTGGATGAGAAGGTATACAATGAAATACATGTTAATGAATGCTTCAATTGTTTTGTTCATGAACATTCCTAGTACCCTTATGTTGTTGGCATGTTGTTATGAATCTCTCTTTGATTTAATCTCAACAAGGTGGACGTAGCCGTTGTCATACTGCTGGACGAGATGTTTCCCAAGCTGAAGTACCTCCAACTAAGGACGAGGTTGTGCAGGAAGTCAGTGATGTCCTGGCCTAGAAACCCACAGGCCCAACCCCTATTCTGGAGCCGAATGAGGACAGCACTGTCGTCAGACAATCTGCAATTATATGACAACAACATTAGTGAAAGTTTTATATAGTTTCCATAATCCTTTTTTTTTTAATGTAAACTATAAACCACTTACTTTGTCGTTTAACAACTACTCTGAAAATGTGTATTCATAGGTTGATTGACTTTTAAATGTAGACCTCTATTCAATAAGTGTTGTTAAATCTATGAGATGTTTAGCTTCAGTTTGTGTCCCTGCTCATATTGAAGGATGAATGAAGTGTGAACCTTTTTAATGTAGTAATGTAACACATAAATCATTTTGGATAATGTACTGGCTATGCTACCAGTAAGATGTCTGATTGAAACGTATTTATTGAAACTCAATGCGAATAACATTAAATGGTGGAACATGTCACATACATTTGTGTGTGGTGATATACAGAGAAGTGATTATAGCTTACTGCTAGTGTCCATTGAGAGTAATACATGAATCAAGCATACGGCTACATGGTGTACATTACCTTTCCACTTTACAAATATGTTCATTTGTGTGTCACATGTGTTCATTTGGCAACAACCATTCTCCCCTGAGCAATGGTCATTATACCTTTAACTATCAACAAATATACATTACAAATGAATGAGGCATACTTCTTGGATTCTAAGCATTTTTTTAAATTCAGAGATTTTTTTGCAGCATTGGAAAAAAAAGGTAGCCTCTCTATAGGTGATAATGAGATATGGCTTTCACTATTCCCATCTGGTTATGGTTAATTCATTGTCTCATACAATGATGGATTAATTGGCAGCTCGGGTATGATTGACAAGTACATTGGACCATTCTCTCAGTTGCATCCCATTCAGCGACAGCGTCCTGCACTATCCTCTTAGATTAGAGGAGGGATTATGAATTGGATTTGCATCCACACTGCTGCCTGGACCACTGAACTATATTGGTACCATACTATATATTTGACTATATTGGTTGTTTATGTTTGAATAAGTATATTTAAGCGTTATTATTTTGGTTTTTTTAGATCTTTACTAGGCCTACTACATGCCGTTTTGAGATTCTGCTTATTACTTTGTGCCAATGCAACATTCCTGTGCACTATACACCTACCTCACTGATTTATCCAATTAATAATTAGAATGACAATAACTTTAATAGTTTACTTTAAGTTACTTTCTGATTATTAGTGTTGCCAGTGGGGTGGAACTGCAGAGCAGATGTCCTGTCCATTGGTCTGAAGGGATTGACATCCCAGAGCTAGCATAAATAGCCTATACCCTCATGGCAAACGACTTACCTAATATCACTTAAGACCACGTCCTTAGATTCTGTTGATTTAATAACAGAGAACCAATGTGTATATATAATATATAAATATAGAGAGAGGTTCTCCAAGTTGATTGAACATGCCTGAAATGGTCAGCAAAATGTAATGACCTCTATTATAACATGACTCTAAAACTTTGATTGTAGTCTAGTACATAGCTACTGCCACGCTTTCAGCACATGATCGGGTTTTCCTCTCAACCGAGATCATCTTTTTCTGAGCGGTAATATCCACTCCCACTAATACATCGTACCATTTTGAGAAACGCCACGTCCGACAGCTGTTAAGATTTGTTGTAACTGGGAGCACTTTAAACTAAGTTATAGCATGTTAGCCTTCTATCTAATAATAGTAACCTTACTATCTAAAAATAGTAAGTGGCTTCATGGCTTACATCATAAATGAGTTGGAATGAAAGTGTTAATAATAATCAGGTCTATTTACTGCGAGCACATGCTAACACAGGCTTCCCATAGCCAGTCGACAATGCTGGATTTTCACAGGTTTAAGTGTATAACTATTCAAATATACCTTCATGAAGAACAGATAAAAGTCAAAATGAGCATCGCTATACCTCTCTGCACACCTGCGCTTCTGAAAGCACTGTGTGTGTGTGTGTGTGTGTGTGTGTGTGTGTGTGTGTGTGTGTGTGTGTGTGTGTGTGTGTGTGTGTGTGCGTGCGTGCGTGCGTGCGTGCGTGCGTGCGTGCGTGTACATGTGTACTTACATTTAGACAGCCAGACACTGACAGGCACTGACATTTGCCACTGTGCCTGTTCTCCACATGGTCCAACAGCAACAAGTGGTATATACTGTATATGCAACAAAATAACCATATGGGTCCGTTTACCATTCATTCTTTTGAATTCCAATTAAGGGAAAAACAATAAAATGGGAAAACTGTTTATTTCATTATTATGTTTCTAGTGTCAAAACTTGTCTTGGTGCCTATTGTGATTTTGATATTTCATTCTCTGGTTTCTGTGCCCCAGAAGTTATGCTGCTTAGCACGTTGCGTGTGAGTTCAGTGTCAACAAAGGAGAGTCTACGGGCTAACGGGTTTAACTGTTCCCGTCACTGATGGAGGCCAACAATTACTTTCTTAGGAGCGAAAAGGTTGGAAAAGCAGACAGAGATAGGAGTCTTTGGGAGAGTAGTGTGGTGCAAATTATGCTGTCAAGTTCTTGCTGATTGCGAGAATAGCTCATATTTATGCATGTGATTTTCTATAGGCTATGCATGGCTCTCGATGGCAGACCGACATCTACCGATACAGACTGACCATCCAATGGATGCGCAGGGCAGCATAACTTCCGCTGCACAGAAACCAAAGAGAAAAAAATATACAAATCAAAGTCAGCAGCGAGACTGTTTTCTGAATGTTTTGAATTTGACATGAACATTAAATTAGATATTGGAAATAAACCTATTTTTTTACTCTCCAAAAGACTCCTGTCTCTGGAAAAAAAAAAAGAACTGAAAGCCATGAAGCAGACCAGGAGTTCTATCCAAAAGCCCAAAACAGACGGGAGTGGAGAACCTTTGTTTCTGCCCTACATGCCAGTAGGCATAAAGGGCAGTAAGTAAGTAAGTAAGTAAGTAAGTAAGTAAGTCAAGTAAGTAAGTAAGTAAGTAAGTAAGTAAGTAAGTAAGTAAGTAAGTAAGTAAGTAAGTAAGTAAGTAAGTAAGTAAGTAAGTAAGTAAGTAAGTAAGTAAGTAAGTAAGTAAGTATGGTGGAAAGAGGATACGACTGAAGTGAAGACTGTCTACCCAACCTTGTCGTCTGGAAGCAGATGCTGAGCTGAAGTTTCCCATTGAAGGGAAGATGTTTAGGATGTTTATGTGCATGTTGTATGTTTTATTTATGTACATAAATGAATTTATTAGTGTGACAGAACACACCTGGTGATTGTCAGGAACAGAAACTATTCGTGGGGGAAACTATTTCTGTTCGTGACAATCACCACGTGTGTTCTGTGGGCATTACCAACCTATACCTGTTCTGACTTCTTCAGAGCTTTTATGCCCATCAAACGGCTGCGTCTCCGACCATTGATCAGTCAAGTAAAAATCATGGTAAGTAATTTCTGATATTTATAAAATGTTTTCACTGTTGATCTATTGCACAGTAACACATTTTATTATGCCAAGCTCACAGTATAAAACTATTGACCAGATACAGACGTGAATGCCTAGGGCAACTCCAGGCCTAGTATAATCTGAAAAATCTGAAACAAATCCTTGTTTTATTTTTATTAATATAGAAATCTTGTGATTTGAGACCCTGTGATAATTATCCATCCCCTGAGTGCGCAAAACTATTTAATTGACATCATTTCAAGGTGAGCTGCTCTGTGATGGGATTTTGATAAATTGTATGTCTTTTAGTGTGAGTTTGGCAAATTAGGATGATGTTATAAAAGAAAGAATGGTATTGTTTTCTATGAATATTATTATTACATATTATGTTCCCGGAATGTATCAAAATCTTTAGGATTGCAGGACATAATTATATTATGAAACCCATTTATCGTGCAATTGCCATGCTTTGTACACTTTAAAGGAACGTGGCATATTAAATGGACTTACCAGATTGCTTGACTCTTTTAACTTACTTATATGATTACTTACTTTCTACTTTGTTGCATTTAGTTAATTGTTTATTTATTTCATGTAAGCCTTTATTTTATTTATTTTTGATGTTTTTATTTAGTTTATGTTCTTATTTTACTTATTTTAACTCTGTAGTACTTTACTTTATTTTACTTTACCACCTTTGTATTGCAACTGTTGCACAGTAATTTCCCTCGGGATAAATAAAGCATCTTGAATCTTGATACAAAACTCCCAGTCTAGAATACATATTTGGAGTATCTGATGGAAAAGTCAAATTATAACAAATTTCCCATTTTCCCTCTTTTTAGGACATATTTCAAAAAGTTGTTCTTCTGTTACTGAGCCAACTTCCCTTATTGAGAGGAAGAACCCCCCTGTTTTTTCCATGTGACAGTAATGAAAACGGTACTGAGGTATACTGCACCCACCGGCGACTCAATGAAATCCCAATTTTTACTTCACTAAATGTAACGTTGCTCGACCTAAGTCACACCAAGATACGGGATGTGAAACAGCATGTTTTCTCTGGCATTCCAAATCTTCTCACTCTGAAATTGAGGTGGAATTGTGCCCCTAAAACTTTGAGAACTAGGATTGCCCTCTCCTGTCATGTCAATATACATTATGATGCCTTCCGGAGTCTGCACAACCTCACTTATCTATATCTGGAAGGAAACAGCCTTACCACGTTACCCTGGTTACCGGAAAGCCTTAAGGTCCTGGATCTCGAGAGTAACTGCATTTTCAACATCATCATCCCTTTTGGAACTCCACATCTAGAGCAGCTCCTCCTCACAATGAACTGTTATTATGGAAACCCTTGTAACCAGTCACTTTACATCCATGGGAATGTTTACAAGGAGCTATCACATCTAAAAAATCTAACCCTGGGATACAACAATATGACATCGATACCACTAGGATTGCCAGCTTCTCTTACGAGATTGGACTTGAATATGAATACAATAACGGAGATTCCAGAAGGGGCATTTGCCATGCTCCCAAACCTAGAGTATTTAAATCTGGAATGGAATTGTCAGCGTTGTGACAATGCAGCCCTCCCTTGTTTTCCTTGCCCTAACAATGCCTCCCTACAGCTACACCCAAACTCTTTTTATGCAATCAACAGCTCCCTTGTTCATCTGATCTTGAGGGGAAACTCTTTGAAAAATATTCCAGAAGGTATTTTTCTCCCTTTGAAAAATTTGAAAAGTTTGGATCTCGCCAGTAACTACCTGGCCTATACCATCCGTAACGGTACCTTCTTTACAGAGCTAAAGCAGTTAACGTGGATCAGCCTCATCTATAACTTTCAACCACTGAAGACATTTCATGACCTGATCCTTTCACCACACCTGGGAAATGTCTCAAATCTAAAAACCCTACTTCTCAGCGGGAACTTTTTCAGCACAGTTTCTGAAAAAAGCCTTGTGATTCTGTCCAGACTTCAAAAACTAAAAACACTGGAGATGCGCATGAATTTTCTCTTCTATTACAATTTGAGTACTCTGGGAATGTTGCCCTCCCTGACCAGATTAGACCTCTCCCAGAACATACTGAGTTATCTCCCTTGCAATGTGTCAACTGGGTACTCTTTTGAACAAGGCTATCAGGATCCAAAGGTTTTCAAATATTTTTCTGATTCACCCACGCTACCAGTATCAGCACATGGGTATCAAACTGAGACTGAAAGTGACAGGTGTAGCATACCTAACAACACAATATTTGAAGATTTCATTCAGAAATTCTGCCAAAATAACTTGACAATTAATCTTTCTCAAAATAATATTATTTTCCTTCATGAAGATGTTTTTGATGGTATGGAAAATGTTGTGTGTTTAAACCTGTCTTACAATTACGCAAGTCAGGCATTAAAAGGAAGACTTTTCAGTCGTTTGAAAAGCTTAGCTTACCTAGATATGTCATACAATAGAATTGACCTATATCATAGAGAGGCATTCAGTGAGTTAAACAGGACTCTGAAGGTGCTAGACCTCAGTCACAATGAGTATCACTTTCGTATGACGAGAATGGGTCATCATTTAGAGTTCATTCAAAGTCTCACTAATCTGGAAGTCTTAAATCTGGCAAATAATGGCATTGGGATACAAATAGACCCAAGACTGAGCAGCAACTCTGTAAAGTATATGTACTTTTCAGGGAATCACCTTAATATAATGTGGGAGGAGGAGGGCCAGACCTACATTCATTTCTTCCAGGACCTCAGGAAATTAACCTACTTGGACATCTCTCAGAACCAGTTATATTCAGTCGAACAACATATTCTCTGTAATCTACCAATGAGCCTACAGGCCCTTAGCATTAGCAATAATGACCTATATTATTTTTCATGGCCAAATCTCACATGTCTTGGAAATCTTAGCTATCTCAATCTCAGTGGAAATCACCTTTCATTTTTGCCTAAAAATTATACAGAGTTTCCACCAGATTTGCACCTCTTGGACCTCAGTTACAATTGGATAAGCCATCTTCCTGATCAATTTTTAAGTCAAGCCAAAGCTTTGCAGTGTCTCTATCTCAATACCAACCGTCTCCTAGTGTTGAACCTTCAGTCACTCCCACCTCTGCTGATAAATGGCACTTCTGTTCAGTTGCTTACCCTGCATGACAACCCTTTCAGCTGTGACTGTAACAACTCTGGATTGGAGGTATTTCTGCGGACCAGCAACACACGTATTCCTCGCCTGACCACTGCTGTCAGATGTGGATTCCCAGAGTCCCTGCAGGGTCAAAGTGTGCTGACCGTCGACCAGCGTTCCTGTCAGGAGATTTATGGTGGCTTGGCCTTCCTCTTAAGTACACTCTTCACGTGTGCATTTATTGCTCTGCCGCTGTTAAGACATCTGTATGGCTGGGATGTGTGGTACTGCCTACAGATCCTATGGGCAGGATGTAAGGGATACCTGCATCCTTCTGCCAGTTGCTCGCCAAAACACTATGATGCTTTCGTGGTGTTTGACACAAACAACGAGGCCGTGAGAGACTGGGTTTACAATGAGTTGGTCGTCCGTTTGGAGAGCTCAGGCTACAGAAGATTCTCTCTCTGTTTAGAGGAGAGGGACTGGATCCCTGGGCTTTCCTGCATTGAAAACCTTCACCATGCTGTCCATAGCAGCGAGAAGACAGTGTTTGTGCTGTCCAACGGCACAAGAAATGGCGATGGTCAAGCAACGGTCAACGGTGTGATACGGCAGGCCTTTTTCATGGTCCAGCAGAGGCTTCTGGATGAGAAGGTATACAATGAAATACATGTTTATGAAATGCTTCAATGTATTTGTTTCCATTCATTAGCATTC
>OMLJ01061625.1:0-10334 GCA_900302595.1 Gadiculus argenteus | reverse complement strand
CAATCACACCTGTTCACGCCATCTAGACAGCAAGGGAGTTAAGCTGTGAAATAGACAATCTCTTTTCTATCCATGTATAGAAAGTTCTAACTTTCTATATATGAATCTGCCTTTGACATAAAGATAACGGGGATGCTAGAGTTTATAATAAACTGATGTTTTTACTCCCAGTCAGTGGGTGTTTCATGATTTTTCTAAACGTACATAGCATTGTTTAATGACCACTGAAACAAGATAACCCTTGCCTTGGATAGAAATATAATTATTTTCTCACATTATTATTATTATTATTTTCTTTTATTACTATTAATATGTAGGTATTGGACGAGCCATCATTCTACATGTTGGGAATTGATAGCAATATGAACACTGGAAGAGTATATTTACCTTTGATCACTCTGAGTTCCAGTTTTTCTTCTGATAAATTATTTTCTCAATTTCTAGCTGTGGAACATGTCCTGATGCATCCACAAAAACTGAATGATGCCACCCTCACCGTGTCACCCTACCACGCATTCAACCAACCTTCAGCTTGTCAAGCACTAAGCAATCCCTCACCAAGTGCTCAGAGTGTCTCCTCAGATGACGGGCCTGAGGGCCAGGTAGACATTTTGGATTCAGTTCACCCACAGGCCAGTTCTCTGACTGTCGATGGTACTGAGATCCGGTCCTCGCAGCAGACGGCCTTAGCAACTGTCAACTCCAACATGAGGTTTATTGACATAGTGGACACAGACATCAAGGACGTCACAGAGGTCATGCCAGAGACACACTTGGTCGACATCACAATCCAGGACTCGGTGAAACTCAAATTGTTCCAAATGAGCACCCTTCCACATGACATCCACCAGACGCATCCAAACGTAAACATGCAGATTTTGGATGACACGGTTAACCTCACCGGACCTGACAAACAGGCACTGGAGCTTCTGAAGACCACCATTGTCAACTTATTTGCTGGAATGGCTCAGTCGACAGTGACGCTTGATGTTGAGATGGCCAGGTTCCTTGAACATGAAGATGTGCGAGAAATACTGCTGCAAACCTTCACTCAACTGGGGATTACCGCCATCTACACAGTGTCAAACAAGGTCGTCGTGGTTACTGCACTGTCTCAGGACCTGGCGACCCAGGGGTGTGTCTCGCTAACATCCCAACTGTGTACAATCTGCATCCCGGTGCAGAAGGAATTTGAGTGCATGCTGTACTCTGAGGAGTGGTCAGCTTTCCTCCAGACGTTGGGATTGTGTTCGGTGAGGGTGTCTGAGGACGGGGCCAATGTGGACGTGTGGACGCTGAAAGGGTTTGAGGACGAGAAGCGGAGTCAAGTGACAGAGTTCCTCCTGACCCCCATTGAGCAGGAGAAGTTCATCGCCATGGAGCCAGGCATGCTGAAATACGTCCAAATGTATTTCCATCAGCTAATGGCTGAAATGAACCAAGTTGTGATTCTTCCGATAGATGGGAAAGACCTTTGCGGTTTAAGGGTATGTCGCACATTGACATCAAACACAAACCTGAATAACCTTTAATACAATAGTGATGCATCATCATCAAGTTTTCTTTGGAACTCATACTAATTACTGCTTTCTTTTGCTGAATGCATATTCTAGATCCAGGGCATGGCTGGTCACTGTCAAAATACACAAGAGCTCTTACAGAGCATGGTCTCATCAGTGTGTACCAAAACCCTCATCATAAACCAGTCAGGTGTGGCCCGCTTCCTGGTAGAAACGGAGGGGACCGGCATCCTTAATGAAATGCGGGCCAAGTTCCAGATCTGCATCAGCTTGGACAAGATCTACTGGGCCCCTCTGCAGAGTCAGGTGACAATCAACGGGACACAATTATTTTCTGTGTGTGTGGTATATCAAGTTTTATTTTTTTTGTTATGTATACTTCAGGTTTGAGGCTTGGTTGTGAGGTAGGAGAGGGGGGAGTTGGTTAAGCTGTGGGTTCGGTTTAGGGTAAGGGCTGGGGTTGGGGTTGGAGTCGGGTGTGGAAGGGTTATGGTTAGGATAAGGGGAAGTTAGGGTGAGGGTTGGGTTCAAGGTAAGCGCTGGGGTTAGGGTGGGGTGTGAGGAAGGGGTTTGAATACTCATTGGAAAATTCTTCATTTAGGGATTTTCTTCTTACCACAATCCACGATTTTCATTCAAGGACATCTTTGAGGCTGCATGGAAACTCCTGTCCCACAGAAACTTCCAGAAAGTGGCTTCAGCTCGCCCTACTGCCAGCCTCCATTCAGCTTTAACAGACAATGGAGCTTCGGACAAAGGTAATATATTGCTTGGCTATTAGGAGTGAAAGTCTGTTAATTCTAATTGAACTGTGTGCTACACAGTGCATGGATAGATACACACTTCAGCTAGTAAAAAAAAATCATGTGGTTCAATCAATTTAATAAAAAATAATGATGTACAGATATAAACTAATCGCGTTTATGCTGGAATTAAAGTGGGAAAAATATCCACATGAAGTCAAGTGATGCTCGCAGAGTCTGAGGTACAGAGCCACAGTCGGCGCTGTGTTCTCGAGCACGGCATGTTTAACACGCAGTCGGCTGCGATGGAAAACATTCAGGCTTTTTAGACTACATTGCAATTCCTCATATCGAGAGCCCTCCCGGTACAGGATTTGAATTTCCAAGGCACTTTCTCAGAGTTAAACAGTGGAGTGGGTCGTGAAAGCTTTCCAAACACGGCAAACAAATAACATCAACCGAACAGGAGCCACTTCTCAATGCAGCCTTCATACTTCAAACTTGGGGTGAAGGGTGGTTTGTTGTTAGCCCCAGTAGGGCCAACCAAAGGTGGGGCGTAACAGGCAACAACATGTGGCTGACATCTCGAGATCTCCGCAGCAGTAGCAAAATTCTCTGACAGATTTGGGCATCCTTTTTTTTTGGTACACAATACGTTGTTCACAAACATGTTTTAGGTGCCTGACCCAGTAATACCTGCATTGCACAACAAGCAAACAAATGGACGATTGATGAAGTTGTCAGAAAAGCCTTCTCTTGCTACAACTACAGACAGTTGATATCAGAGCAACCGTACAGGATTACAACCCTACTTTAATGGCTGTGTACAGCGGAAGATAATGGTTTGACTCAGTAAGTCAAAAAGTCCTCCCAGATATTTTGAGGAAGTCAAAAAATTAACTAATTTATGAATTGTTTCACCCCTACTAACGATGGTCTATCTTTTCTTCTTTTCCTTAATCCACACGTCATCAGGGAGCCAGGAAGAGGAAGACGATGAATATGAGGATCTTTACACAGCGGGGGACACCGCAGTCCCCGAGGACGGCATGATGCTCGACGAAGCAAGTGCCGGCCCTTCCTCGCTGAAAGTCTCTCCGGGAGCCACGGGCCTGCAGGAACAGGAACAAATGTCGCTGGCCATCCAGAACTCTCTGTTTTCCACGGCGGAAGATGACGAACTGCAAATGGTCCTGGAGCTGTCCCGGCAAGAAGGTTCCTACGCCTCATACGCGATGAGCACCCAGCACTCGATGCCCAGGTGCCTCAGCACGCTATTGGAGGACATGCGGGCGGCCGACGTGGCCCACGTCAAGGTGTTCGCGGGCTTCAGCAGTGACCTCATCCGTGCCGACATCGCCCTCAAGAAGAAGGTGTCCCTGAGGCAGGTGGAGGAAACAATGGAGCAGAAGGGGCTCACGGATATGTCGGAGTTCCACCGGCAGTGCGTGCAGGTGATCAAGAGGAAGCACGCGGTGGAGATCCGGGTGGAGGGCAACATACTCACGGTGTCCGGGTTCAAGGACTTTGTGGCTGAGGCGCTGCCTGACGTGCGGCTCCTGCTGCGGAAGGTGTCCTCACGCCGCGACGAGGCGGACCTCCTGAGCAACATCCAGTGGGCGAGGCAGGACCCGGACAGCGCGGCCATGACACCCTATGAACCGGACATCATAGTGTTCCTCGAGAACACCTGGAGGATGAAGGAGAAGGAAGTGGCCATCTTGCTTAACGGTCAGCCCCACATTGTTGACCTCGTGAAGATGCAGGAGTATGACGTGGCCTTGGGGAAGTATGTGATGGTTGCTCGCACTGTGATCAGTGACTTGGATGTTGATGTTGAAGGTAAAAACTTTTTTTTTGGTGTAGGGAAATTGGAGAGATAGAAATAAGTAGTGATATATACAGTATGGGTCTTAGCTAGTACTTGGTATTCAACTATTGTCATTTTAGCCTGCCTTCAAATGACACCAGAGGAGGAGTGTTCTCTGCTGTCCAATATGCCGGAGGTTTCCAGAATCGATGAGAACTCTGAGGAATTCCAGGAGGTGGTGAAGAACTTCTATGACAGCATCAAAGGATACCACAGCAAAATAAGGATTGTCAAGGTCAGAGAGGAAAATACAACAAAAACACTTTGATTCACTCTAAACAATTGACCAATATTGTCTAACGATGTTGTGCATTGTCCTCCAGGTGGAGAAACTGGGGAATCGCCTGCTCTACAATCAGTACAAGCTAAAGAAGGCCAGCCTCTATCAGAGTGGCATGCATAACGAGGTGGAGCGAACCCTCTACCACGGGACGAGCGAGTCCAGCGTGAAGGACATTTACCTTCATGGATTCAACAGAAGCTTCTGCGGAAAGAACGGTATGTGAAACCTTTGAAAGGTTTTGCTTTCAAACTGGAATAGCCTTGTTGTGCTACAGACTTTCAGCAAGTGCAAATATTCTCCCAGATGTTTTTGAATCTGTCCTTTGGATTTACCTGGAGGCCAATATGTCAAGATGATTGCTTGAGACGTTGGAGGAGAAAAGACCTGGTGCATGTTCCAATATCCATACTATCCGTACTCACTCTTAGTTTTAGTACGTAGGGCTTTCCAATTCAAATCGGGGGAAAAGAAGTGTACTGAAAGGACCCGGATGGTGTACTCAAAACGGTCAAACCGCCGAGTGTGGATCGATGCACACTTCTCTTACTCAGCGGCAGCCATCTTGGCTACGTAGCGGAAGAGGTGGAGCCAGGCTGAGAACAACGTTGGCACGTTTTCCACATAGCCTGCATTAATGGAGTCATTTTGTAGTTTTTATAGCTTTTATAGCTACTATGCCTAGAGTTCACCGTTCAAAGCGGGATGTTTATTGCGACGGTTAGTGCAGTGCTGTGTATTAGATTTGGAACAACACTGACATCTAACTATCAGGGCACTCAGTACGGATAGTGTACTACGGTTAAGTGTAGTCAAGGAAGTATGGATATTGGACCACAGCCCTGGCAGTAGTTTCACTTTCTAGGAAGGATATTTTCAATCCCTGAATATTGTAAACATTTTTTGAATTTCAACATTTTCGATTCTAATGTATCTTATTGTTGTGTTCTCTTCACAGCCACGGTATATGGCCAGGGAGTGTATTTTGCTGTGAACTCTGTGCTGTCGGTCGCAGATCAGTACTCGCCACCAAACGCAGATGGACACAAGTTTGTTTTCGTAGCAAAAGTGTTGACAGGGGACTTCACACTGGGCTGCAGCACTATGAAAGCCGCACCCCTCAAAGAGAGTGCGGACATTCCCCTAAGATACGACAGTGTGACGGACAACCTCAGCAGGCCCACCATGTTTGTCATTTTTAACGACACACAGGCTTACCCTGAGTACCTAATTACATGCCAGAATATCCCCCGCTAAGTGTGCATGATTCTAGGAGAAACTGTTCAATTACAAAATGGGGAAAGGGCAAATTACAATTTCTGAAACAACTTGAATTATTGTGCTTGTATATGGAGTCATTATATAATCTACATTTGTCAGATGTATCCCAACCTTCATTTTATTGAAGTTTGGGAGTCCCAACCAAGTTAAGCTAAATCTAAAACTCAACTATATACCATAGGTATAGGCATAGCCATCTTTGACAGTGCTATGAGCACCTTCAGACATAACTCATTTATTTGTGCAAAATGATTGGACGCAATTATAGTGATTTTGAATATCCCTATTTGATTTGAGTCTCAATAGTGTGTTTACGACGTAAGTCAAACACCATAACGAATATGACAATAGAAACAGGTATGTTAAAAGAACAATAAAATAAATGTGCCTCTATTAATCATTGTGTGCAGGGCTGTAGTGGTAAAATCAGAGGTAAACTCTGAATTCTGTGATCAGATGGACCGCGATGTGGTTAGGCAGAGTGCACGGCGGCCAACCACATAGGCCTATTCTATACCATACGGGCCGGTGTCATCAGTGTCAAAATTGTTATGGTTATGATATTGTGGTTATTGTTGAATGTTCATTATGTGAAAAGAAATGGGATACTACCTGCAGTCTATTACCCATATGTAATTATGGGTAATAGTATTATGTACACATGTGGCCATTAGACTGTATCTCCTCTCTTTTCTCTGTATCTCCTTCATCAGTCACTTCATTCTCTGTTCCTCTTCTCTCTGTTCCTCCTCTCTCCTTTTCTCCACTGATTGGTGCACCGCTTTCTTTATTTCCTGTTACTATCCTCTCTCTCTTTTTCCTCCCTCTCTTTGATCTCCTGTTCCTCCTCTCTCACCACTGTCTCTCTGACTCCGCAGAGAGTCTGGTCTAGATCCATTGGCAAACGTTTATTTCCTGGTTGGTGGACGCTTGTCTGAAGTTTGAAGTCATTGGATTTCCTTTAACCCAATCACTAACGTTTGGTAATGACGTATGTTATGCGCCACCGCTGGACTGGAGTGTGGAACAGCGTAAATGGTTCAAACTCAGCGCACAACTTAAATGTAATGGCTCTCAGGAACACCCTCCGTTCACTGGTTGGTCGGAGGTGCTCTCGGGAACGCCCTCTGTTCACTGGTTGGTCGAAGGTGCTCTCGGGAACACCCTCTGTTCACTGGTTGGTCCGGTGTGATCTTGCCGGAGTAAACGAAGGCGGATCAAGCTATTCCAGACAGAGTACTGTAGGGAAAATAAATTGAGAGGAAGTACGTAGACAGGCGGAGCCAGGCTAGGAGAATTATGCCCTGGGCACACCTGGTAGGCAGCCTGTCACTTTATTAGGCCTACTGGCTAATCTAAAAGACCTACAAAAGCATTTCTGCATATCTATTATCTAATCCAAGTGCTACAGCCCAGGGCCCAGTTTCCCGATAACGATGGATAGGTGCTCGTACGACCATTCGTGCGGAGGATCTTTCGATGCACCGTAAAAAATGTCAGAGCGTTTCCCGAAAGTCCTCGTTATGGCAAGCTGTGTGCGCCACAATTTGCCTGCTAATGAAACGCGTTCTGACCATTTTCACGCGTGCCAACACGCGTTCCAGTGTTCCAGCGCGCGTTCCAGAGTTTCAGCACGTGCGCCATTGCGCGTTCCGGAGTTTTAGCACGCGCGCTGAAACGCCGCGTCTCATATTAGCAAAACGTGTGCGTGGTTTTATCACGCGCGAGCTCTGCTTACATGCAAGTGAGCTCCTCTCATTAGCAAAACGCGCGCGTGGTTGTACTCGCGCGCACTCTTTTGCTTCACGTGCGCGTTCAGCTAATATGCAAATGAGAGGAGCTCATTTGGATGTAAGCAGAGCGCGTGCGTGATAAAACCACGCACGCGTTTGCTAAAATGAGACGCGTTCCAGCGCGCGTTCTGAGACGCGTTCCAGCGCGCGTGCTGGAACGCGTGCTGGAACGCTGGAAAGCGCGCTGGCACGCGTGAAAATGGTCAGAACGCGTTTCATTAGCAGGCGAATTGTGGCGCACACTGCTTGCCATACCTCTTAACATGAACGTGCGTTCGCGGCTCTAACCATAGATATATATATAGAACACTAGATGACTCACGGCGGCGTCTAGAACCTCCGCACAGGTCGGACATCTTGCTTCAGGGAAGCTTTCGGTCGGAGTCTGTGTAACCGGACGTAAGGTGAGTGATCTGCACAAACGTTAATACTCGTATCTCGATGAAATCTTGACGGATTTACAAACAGTTTGGTTTCTTAACGTTATTAACATGGTTATAATCCTGGATGCTTGAACATGTTGAAATCGCAGCTTTTCTCTTAAAAAACGACTTAATCGTGCTGCACGATTAAGTCGTTTTTTTAGGCTAGGCTATGATACTTACTTGATGGGAGAGGCAGAATTGTCTTTCTTTTCAATATAACTGAAGTTGCACATTTTATTTTCGGGGTGGTTTGTTAAAAACATCTTACATTATGATTTCTACAGGAACTGTAGAAAGTTGTAGCTGAATTTTCCTTAAGATGCCAGACTGGTGTGCAGCCTATGGATGTTCAAATGAACGTAGTCTCGAAACGAGAACTCGTGGGATCACCTTTCACCGGTAAGAGATAACATTATTATGATTTATTTTTAGGATAATTCGTTAGTTACTTAGTGGAAGTATGTTCAATACAGGTTCTGTTACACAGAAACAGCGGGGCTATGACAATAGTATTAATATATTGTTGTTGACACAAGGCTTTTTAATAGGGATGAACCAATGACCGTTTGACCAATGGTTGACCCAAAAGATCTTAGCAGCTACTGACTACTGGCTCCTTCTTAACACTATCTGGTTAACAGTATCAATGTTAATCTATCAATTTTGTCGGTCAATGTGGACTGTAGTCCGTGTGGGTTTTACTTCACACAAAAAGTTGGGGTAACAATTACCCCAAAATTATGAAAATGTATGTGTGTATATGTGTCCTTATCCTTATCTTATATGAATGGAAATACAGATCGAAAATGTTGACAATAATTTATATATCTGGGTCAGGGGTCGAAACTTTTCAAAATGAGCCAATGGTATTTTTTTTTATTACATATTTGAAATTGACCAGCATTTGGCTGGTGGATAGTGCTAATTTCCATCCCTGATCTGGGCTAATTTCCATCCCTGATCTGGGTACATTTCTCATTTCTCATTTCTCTCATTCAACTTTGCAAAACACACACGCACACACAAAAATGTCACTAAGAGGAATTATTTGAGCATTTGTTGGTTGGTGACTATGATAGTCTTGTAGTTTTTTATTGTGCTTTCGCCTTTATAAAGCTATTGTGAATTAGTATCTAAAGTGTAAGTATGTGTTTGGTATTATAATTTTTTTGCTGACAAAAACTGCCTTTTCTCAAAAACTACATGGTCAAAAGTTCTGAAAATTGGCAGGCTTGTAGAACTTGTAAAATGAGTTAGGGATAACAATGATGGATCAGAATGAACTATAGGTGGTGCTATAACAAGCCTTTGAAGTACAAAATACTCAACAGGCTGCCATTATTATGTCAGATCATTAAGACTTAATGTAATGCTACAACTCGACCAAACACACACATTAACTCCTCTGGTGCGGAAAGTTGGAAAAGCTTCAAACTTGCCACACACGTAACAGGTGACCGTGGGACTATAGGATGATAAATTCTAAGCAATATACCAAAAGACGGCAGAGATATACATTTTAAAGTGAAATACATGCATATCTCCGATGTTTAAACAGCTATAACATTGCATCCAAAACACGTAGGCTTGGCACATGATAGGGCTATTAAGAGAACAGTCTATTACCATGCCAAATTTCAAGTCAATATCTGAAAAAACAAATCGGATGCATTTGTTTGAAGTTGCCGTTCTGAATCGCAGCCTCTACAATGCAGGATGGGCCTTAAAGGGGTACACACATCATTTCGCAAACATCTGTTTGACAGTGGATTTTGACACGGTATGCTTTAGAAAGGGGTTTAGGGTTAGGTTTAGGGTTATGGTTAGGATTAGGGGTTACGGTTTAGGGTTAGGGTTATGTTTAGGATTAGGGTTAGGGGTTAGGGTTAGGGGTTACGGTTAGAGTTAGGTTTAGGGGTTAGGGTTTAGGGTTAGGGGTTACGGTTAGAGTTAGGGTTAGGGTTTAGGGTTGCATTTAGGGTTAGGGTTGCAGTAGGGTTAATCCGACTCCGTCACTACGCGGACCCCTCGAGCCTTCATACTTCTGCCAGGGTTGTCAGATTGGGCCATATTTCCCGCCCAATCTGGCAACCCTAGCTGAAGCGCGGTGCCGCTAGGGTTGCCAGATTGGGTGGGAAATATGGCCCAATCTGGCAACCCTAGCTGCAGTGCGCTAATCGAGCGATCTTATATGTTGACTACTAACCATGTAAATAGTGTTGGAAATTAACTTCCAAAGCTTTTCAGATCTTATTTGGTGTTTTATTAGTCCTTAATGTGCTTAATGTAGAAAGTAAATAAGGTATGAAGTCAAACCGGGGAAAGTGATTCCGGAAATGATGTTTTTAGAGGACCAATCACAGCCTTTGCGTCTGCGTAGTCCCTCGACGCAGTGACGGACAGATATTATGCACAGCCGGAG
>OMLJ01061621.1:0-13434 GCA_900302595.1 Gadiculus argenteus | reverse complement strand
GACCATCCACATGCGTACCCACATCGGCGAGAAGCCCTACAGGTGTGACCAATGCCTGAAGCACTTCAGTTCAAGCACCAACCTGAAGATCCACATGAGGACTCACTCCAGGAAGAAGTCCTACAGGTGTGAACAATGCATGAAGAGCTTCAGTACAAGCTACAACCTGAAGATCCACATGAGGACTCACTCCAGGAAGAAGTCCTACAGGTGTGAACAATGCATGAAGAGCTTCAGTACAAGCTACAACCTGAAGAGCCACATGAGGACTCACTCCGGGGAGAAGCCCTACAGATGTGACCAATTTGTGAAGAGCTTCATTCGGAACTCCTAGCTGATGACCCACATGAGGGCTCATGCAGAGGAGAAGCCCTACAAGTGTGACCAATGCGTGAAGCGCTTCAGTTCAAATTCCTGCCCGACGACCCACAAGAGGACTCACTCCGTGGAGAAGCCCTACAGGTGTGACCAATGTGTGAAGCACTTCAGTTCAAATTCCTCCCTGACGGCCAATGCGTGAGGCGCTTCAGTACAAGCTACAACCTGAAGAGCCACATGAGGACTCACTCCGGGAAGAAGCCCTCCGTGTGTCTGCATTGCAACAGCATATTCAGCCGCCCTAGCAATTTGATTAGGCACACACTTGCAAAGGTGTGCTTTGACAGGGTTTGACACAAGGTTGGAAACTTGTGGATATTGGTTACATCTACCTGTAACTTTATTAAGACCGGTGTAGCGCATGTGGGAAATTAACATGCAGGTTGTACACAGGACAAGTAAGGGAAAACGTTTTAATCATTACAGAAAGAAAAGTGCATTGTAGAAATGAATAGGACCAATTGACGGCAAATGTATTGTTACATTGTCAATGTAACATGGGTAAACATCTGAAATACAAAACAAGTAAAAAAGCTAAAACAATCTTTCAGTCGCTCTTTGCAAAAGTTAGTTTCAAAGCAAGCACAATAGGACACAATCCTAATTGATCTAGCGATGTAAAATCAAGCAGCGTTACCAAAAAACTACAAGTTTTAAAGCAGCCTTCCCTTGCCAAAGCTAGCGTTAATGCAAGGTGCATGAACGAACATTATGCTAGTAAACAAATATTCACAGAAGCCTGAGGGTAGTAAATATGACTTTAGTTTAAACCTCAACTGCATCTCTTAAAACGCACATTTTTCAAATCATGATATATATATATATATATATATATATATATCAATAATTGCAATAGTATGTAGGCAACAATTCTGTATGCATTAGGATAATAGTTGTTAGGAAAAATACAGTACAAGTCATGAACACTTCGTTTGAATACAACCAATGGTACGATAACAGCAAGTTTATACAGTGTACTGCTTTGGCTGCTTCTTCAGGCTCATTGATCGTTCAGTTTGTGAAATCATGTGGGTGGCTCTGCTGTTCAGGAGTCTGCATTCATGAAGCACATCTGGTGAGGTCACACAGATAAAGATATTATACAGAAGAATAGAGAAACCGTTTGGATGAAATTGTACTCAAAAGGACAAGATTGACACAAATGTTAACATTGACAATATAGACCGGAATTGTCCTTAAATAAAACTTTACCATTGAACTGCTTGTAGGCTTCTTCAACGATGGCATTGTTCGATCTCTTTATTTCCCAATAGTTATCTTCCACCCATGGTTTGTAATCCAGATGTTCGGACAGTTGTCCGTTCTTGTATGTTCCAGCTAGACGTTGGCAGAGAAGAACAGCACAGTAAACCCACCACTTCTCTAGTTGATACAGGGAGCTAGGCTACCTATCTTTTTTCTGTTGAGCTTATTTTGTTGTAAGGCAAGTACTGCTGTTTATTATTCATTCTTAGGCTCACCCTGACCTGCTTGGTATTTTTTCTTTATTCCAAATAATCCTTTGTTTAACTTTGAAACCCAGCATCTGTGGAGTTTGAGTCCTCTTTATGTTATGCCCTCTATACCCTAGACCAGGGGGTCCTAAACAACTCTTATGAGATTATCACAATCAAATGGAATTAGTGATTAATAAATTACCTTTTATAGTGTCATCAATGTCTTTGCATAGTTGATACAGGTCACTTCCACGTCCCACAACTCGTTCACCTACAAATAACACATTTTACAACCTAATACACACACGGCTAGTTGAAGGATGACACCTTATTAATCTTACCATCTAGGACCTTGATGTTGGCAAACATCTCAAGCAGAATGGTTCTATACAACGAGTTCCTGCATACTAAAAGGAAAAAAGGTTTATATTATATCAGAGCTTTATTCATGGGATTATTTCATTTGGCTGACCATGACTTTTAATTTAACTCACCCGGATTAGTATAATTATAAGTATTGTCCTTTAGCCGTATACTCTCAAGCTTTCTTAAAGACTGAAGGCATTGGAGCGTCTCGATGCTGACAAGAAAAGTTTCATGTTAATTTATAATATATATATTGTAATATATTAACAATATTAAGCTATTCCACAGGAGTCATGTATTAATCACATCAATAAATCGTTTTTGAACGAATTGCCAAAAAACATTAGTTGATACCTGGATATGACATTACCAGCCACATTCAAACTCTGTAAACTGTCGCAACTAGAAAGGGGTTCTGGTATGGATGGAAGCAAAACAAGAGAAAAGTTCAGAAGTGCATCGCTACTTCGGCATATATAGAACAGAAATCCAACGTAACTTAAAGATGCAGTGTGTAGGACTTTGTGGCATCTAGCGGTGAGGTTGAAGATGGAAACCCCCTGAATCTCAAGTGATGAATTCCCTTGATAAGATTAATTACTTTTAGTTATTTACTCCAACTATACAACTATAGGTCATAGTTTACAAAAAGGATTGTGATTATCATCACATTAAAAACGTGTCAGCTCTACAACTGTCTGTTGAGGGCTACTGTAGAAACATGGTGGTGTAACATGGCAGGCTCTGGGGAAAAGATACGCTATGTAGATATAAAGGAATCATTCTAACTGAACAAAAAGACCATTCTTATTTTCATGGGATTATCTGTAAGATTTTATTAAAACATTTCGGATGATTATTCTCCATTTCTGCCTGTTCATTCCGTTAGATGACACTGAATACTACTATACTATTGTACCTTAAGCATGAATTAATCCTTACCTAAATTGGAAATGCGGTTGGCAGAGACGTTAAGTACGACCAGAATCCTCAGAGAGGCGAGAGGAGCTAGATTTGTTATGTTATTTCCAGACAGGTCTAATCTCTCCAAGCTTGTGCACTCCCCAATACATCCAAGATCGTGTATTCCTGCAGCACAAACACATACTCAATGCATATTGAAATACAACACATAAGACATATATAGTGAATCTTGTTGGAATTGTCTTACCGAGTCCTCTGAATTTGAGAAACAAAATAGATTCCAGATCGAATTCGCCTGTGCGGGACTTCAGCAGCACTGCAGTTATTTTCTCAAAGTCTGCATCTGAAAAGAGTGCCAGAAGACTGCGGTAGAGACAAGGCGAACACACGCTGTACATTGCATTATATAAACACAACAAGCAAACACTCTGTGGGCGAGTCATTTGGCTGCAGGACATGAGTGGGAGAGACTAGGGTTGTCTGTTCTGTGTCCTAAAGGAAGAGACAGACAACAGCTTCTATAAATAGAGGCTTGACATACAAACCATACAGCCCACATATTTGGCTGTCTAGAGACAGTGATTAAAATGTATGTTGAAATGTGTTCCTTTCCTCCCACTTTTCAGAATGTCTGACTTAAACAGTACCCTACACAGAAATAATGTGAGTAATTATTTAAATAATTATTGGTCATTGGTATAGGGGTATGATAGTGTAGTAGGGTTAGCTCTTAATAAAAAAAAGAAATCAATGATAGGCCGTTTGAGTTTCAGTAACAATTGTCCTGGGTTCGCTCCCAAATGTATGCAGTCTACCTCCAGGCATCCTAGAGCAAAGACATAACCCCTAACTACTAAACAGCCTGTCGTGTTACAGCTTATTCTGTTCCATTTGATGGGGATGAGTGCATTCTGACAGTTGATTTAAGCTGAGCTGATTTAAGAGTTGATGGAGTGAACAGAATCAATGCAGTTTAGCAATGGCTAAACATGAACGGTCAGTGGACAAACAGCATAGGCTAGAGACAAGCTGCAGGGGGATGTTAGGCTAGGAGAGACAAGCTGCAGGGGGATGTTAGGCTAGGAGAGACAAGCTGCAGGGGGATGTTAGGCTAGGAGAGACAAGCTGCAGGGGGATGTTAGGCTAGGAGACAAGCTGCAGGGGGATGTTAGGCTAGGAGAGACAAGCTGCAGGGGGATGTTAGGCTAGGAGACAAGCTACAGGGGGATGTTAGGCTAGGAGAGACAAGCTGCAGGGGGATGTTAGGCTAGGAGACAAGCTGCAGGGGGATGTTAGGCTAGGAGACAAGCTGCAGGGGGATGTTGGGCTAGGAGACAAGCTGCAGGGGGATGTTGGGCTAGGAGAGACAAGCTACAGGGGGATGTTAGGCTAGGAGACAAGCTGCAGGGGGATGTTAGGCTAGGAGACAAGCTGCAGGGGGATGTTAGGCTAGGAGACAAGCTGCAAGGGAACGCTAGCCCATATGGCTAACAGCCAGTAGCAGCTGCTCGGCTAACGAATGCACTTGGCCATGGTGATGGTTCGATGAACGGGAGTTGAAGGTTAAGTTTATGAAATGACATTGTTGCTGCTCTTGGTTCTTCTCTAGTTGCAGAAGTGAATGAAGCGCACGTTGATCGCCTGTTAAACAGGGTTCAGGGTGTGCTGTTTGTTTGCTAGCAACAGCGTCGTAGCAACAAGCTATGCACCACAACTTACCTCCTTGGTCTTTCTCCCGCTTCGAGTCCATCCTTAATACGTTCGCCGCCTCCTCCTCTTTGCTTTAGAACTAATTCAACAGTGTGTCCTGTGGGGAAGTGCAGTCGTGCGGAAGTGTGGAGTCGTCATTGGTGCGGAGTACACACTGACAGCGGCGCAGGTGGCATCACCTCAGCAGCCCAGCAGGGTGCACCCTGACGTCATCACCTCAGCAGCCCAGCAGGGTGCACCCTGACGTCATCACCTCAGCAGCCCAGCAGGGTGCACCCTGACGTCATCACCTCAGCAGCCCAGCAGGGTGCACCCTGACGTCATCACCTCAGCAGCCCAGCAGGGTGCACCCTGACGTCATCACCTCAGCAGCCCAGTAGGGTGCACCGTGACGTCATGTTCTGTGTTGCGCGCATCCTCTCAACTTTATTAGCCGCAGCAACAGGTCTTCTACATTAATTAAATTGTAACCATATAATACCAAAAACAACGATATGATTTGCCAACTTACAAACGGAGAGAATGCGAATCTGTCTGGGAGTGCACTTTAATTCCAGAGGAACATGTTCTCAATGTATGTGACCCAACAAGCCAAAAAAAAAGTTGAAATCTTGGTTTGAATCTCAAACAAGACTGAATACCGTATTGTGCATTGACGTAGAACTAAGCAAATTATCCATCCCTTAAAGAATTAATAATGCCTAAACGGACGTTAACCACAGACCACCCTTCACTTACAGCCCTCCCCAGTGAACGCCCCCTAGCGGCGTGCAGCGCCGCCTGCAGGGTGGTTGTTTCTTCCCGCCGCTCAGTGGACAGCAGCCGGTGCTGAAAAGCAGCAGGAGCGTTTCTACAGCGTTCCGATGGAACTTCCCTATCCTGTTCGTTTTTGGTGCTCTCGGTCGTGTCTATGATTGATTTTGAATCGATGCTGTAAGTTACTTCCAAAAACTTGCAGAGGTTTTGCGGTGGACATTTATTTGGACTTCTTCACTTCTACCTAAATGCATGTGTTTGAGCAAACACATGAGACGTTCAATGTTATGAATGTGACCCAGAAAAGTATTACTCGATTAAGATGGGTAATAAGCAAACAATATTTACAGATGAACAACTCGATGCATATCAGGTGAGCGTGCGTTAATGTTTACATGTTTGTGTCATCTCTTAAAAATACCGTTACTTGAGTGAAGCTGAATAGTTTGCAATAGAAGGCTGTTTAACAATACTTCTAACAATGAAATTGTGTTGGTTATTTATTCATTCTATTTATATTATAGATATGAATAATATATAATATAATACTGAGTATGTTAAGTGGAACAGAGAGCATCTATCATGACTGTACAGTTTGATAAGCATTCATAGCACCTTAGGTTTTAAGTGATCTGACCCAATTCTTGGTTCAAAAAGGTAAAATAGGAGAGCTTTTTGATTGGTTGAGCAATGGGCTTTATTAGCCTACTCCCATGTCCCCCTTCTATTGAGGTCCTATCTCTTGCAACATAAAACACAACACATATCTATAAAAAAAAGACAAAACATGTGAAACATGTTTTAAACATAAAGCCTCATCGTTCATTCCCACAGAATTCTTGTGTGCCGCTGCATGTTTTAATAATTGATGTAAAGACCTGGGGATTACGTGTCTTGAAACTCTACTCCCCGGAGATCACTCAGTGCTGGATAGCTCCTAGGGTTTCTGCTCATCACAGACCTCGTTAGACGTGAGCTGCTATCTATTTCTCCACCGAAGGATTTGTGACATTGGAGAAACAATTGGGCTGAAGGAATGTCGTCAAATATGCAATCACTTTACCTGTTATTTTAGTAAACAACTCGTTTGAGAATATCTCTGTTTAGAATATGACCAAGACTTTATAATCCACAGATTGTCTTTTATTATCCATATCAGAATTACATCATTATATTAAATCAATCCATCAGTTATTAGCAGAAAGCACAACTTATTTGATATTTATGTTGTCAAAGCTTCAAAATATGCCAACATTTGTGACAGAGGGAGTAGAATGATTATATAGCTAGCAAACATTTATTTTGTCTCAGTTCCATTGCAAATAGCAGGTTGCAACATATAGACGCAGCATCTCTTCACTTGGTGAAGTTACCTGAGCCCTGTAATTATTCTATTCTATGATGATCTGAGGATCCCTCTGTGTCTCTTCTTTCTTCAGAGAGGTGTTATATAAGATGTATTAAGAATAATCATCCATCAGAATTGTTATCCCTTTTCTCTTCACAGGACTGCACATTTTTCACTCGCAAGGAAATTCTTCGGTAAGTAAACCCTTTGTTTGTTAATCCCTACCCAAAGCATTGAACATTTGGAAGTGTAGAAGGGAAAGCAAATCATCTCAAAACGCTCATGGAACATTTGCTTTTATGATGCAAAATCCCGGTGGGATCTAATACTAATTTTTGTCTTTGAACAGAGGTACAAGTCTACTTTTAAGTCTACCATTGTGACCCTATGACCTTGTGCGTTCTAACAATTGCTCCCTCATCAGTGTCATCTTCCACTCATTCTGACCAAACCTTGATATTTCACTACAGTGCCAAGACACTGGCCACATTATGACGGCACATCGGGTGTAAAATGACATCAGAGAGGGCTGAGATCACCTATTCCTGTCGACTTCTCCATCAAATCCTCATCAATTAAACACATTCCTTGCTTCCTTATCTAATTGGATTGATGCACCAGTCTCATGTTTCAGGTCTGCCATTAACGGGGTTGAGGTTGGAAGATTGAATGACTACTTTAGGAAATTAAAAAGCAGATACTGGCAAAATGTTGCCTTCTCCCTATAATATCACCTACAGAGTATCTTAATGAAGGCATCTGGGTCCCTTAAGGAAGGGATTTGAAATCTCTTTACTCCATAGTGTTTATGTAAAGTATTGAGTGTTTTTTATGGCTTCCATTTTTTGGGTGAAGTGTAGATTAGGATTATACATTTATAACAAAGCCTTTAAAGTGAGCCAGTTAACCCTAACCTTTGAATTACTTACAGTATTTGTTTGCAAATATGCTAGGCTGACTGATGAAGAAAAGCATTCGATTGGGCATGCCAATATGCATTTTGCAGGATATTCCACATCTATGTAATGATTGTTCTATGCTTTAGTGGTGCTATACCAATCCCACACAAAGTGTGAGATTGGAGTCCATATTAAATTGTATGGACAATTGAAGTCCATATTCAATTGTATGGACTTAATATAATTGAATGATTCAAACACCCATATCTACCCAATTCTCATTTCTTCAGCGTTAGCCATATCCATTGAGCTATTTCCCCTGGAGAACATTGAATGGGCTCTGATTGCAAGGCCAGCACAACGGCGGAGGCTGAACCTAGTGTCAGCACAGAGCATAATGGAGGGCTGCACTTTATGACCTTCATAAACCACTGCTAGCTTCTGTCCCCTGCTGCACACATTATGACATAATTATGCCAGGTCCACCGTAAAGATAGTCATGGCTGACTGTGGGCCCACACACATCTGCAGTGGTGGACATAGATAATATACTAGTGACAGAGATGGATAATACATCAACATTATTGACTCTTTCTTATGTCTCCAGTGCGGATATTGAGCACAAAAATAAAACAAACGTCACATAATTATACATTTTAAATGCTGGGTTTCTAAGGTATACAGGCACCTGCATAGAGAGAGATTAAGTCATATTTATGTTCTGTATATGTCAAATCCTGCACACGTACCATCTTATCATAAGCCTCATTTTTTATTGCTATTGATGGCATTATTTCTTTTTGAACAGGTTGTCATAGCAGCAGAATGAAAAGAATGGAAAAATACAGTTGATGATGGGTTGTGGCTATGGGTGCTGACCTTCCTCTCCCCTGTGCTCAGGTTGCATGGCAGGTACCATGAGCTGGCGCCACATCTTGTGCCTATGGACTACACCAAAGAGCCCGACTGTAAACTGCCCTTAGCGCTAATAGTTGCCATGCCAGAGCTCAACGTAAGATGAACTCACTGGTCGAGGTTGCATTGTATTATTTTACAACGACAATAAAGACACTTTCAGATATTATGTACAGTGAGTAATTAAGAACGTTTGAATATTGGCCTCTAGAGCTCATCTAGGATTAAAGAAGCATTGTTTTTTGTGTGTTTTTTATATGACATCATTTGTTTTGATTTGCTGACATCACTGTTTGTTTAGTGCTTGTGAAAGTGAATGTGCAATATGAAAGTATCATTTGATAGGCGAAAGTGCAACACAGGCTATTGTATTTTGAGGGAATAGAGATTAGAATCAATGTGGAGAAAAATACAAAATAAATATTGTCTCCTGCGTTCATCCCCAATGTCTCCTACATCAGACCTATAAAGCCTGGTTGTGTTCTCCTGCCTCCTCTGATGTCTTTCTCTGGAACACGATTGGATGGGAGCACAAATCTTTAAGATGGCTCGAAACAAAAACCTTTAGCTTGTGTGACGTCTCAGTCTCACACAAGGCCTATGATGTGATTGGCTCTTATTTCCAGTGATAAGAGCGTGGTTTAAAGTGGTTTGCATTATAATTTATTAACCTCTGTTAACACCCACTAAAGCTGGGTCTCCCCTTTAAGCCTTCGGGGTTACAGGAATGGATAACGGGTCGTTCGGCACAAGCTCCTCTTTTTTTCATGGTATTTCCTTAGTCATGTGACATTTAATCAGATGGTTATTGGTTATATATATCATTGGCTGTGAGGAATCAGCTGTTCTTCCGAGATATGACATATCCAGCAGAAGCTACCTAGGACGTGTAATGGGATTAGAACCACCCCCTCAGACCAGACAATAGAAAGAGTCAGCGATCGTGTACACTCAGCAGTACACAACTGGTCGCAGTACACATCTGTTTACTAGCCCACTGTTTATCTGTGTCGCAGACCAGTGCCTGTAAACACAGTGTGTATTTATTTATACGTGCATTCAGGATGTTTGTATCCTTATATAAACTCACCATAGGGCTATTTATAAAGTGACACATGGATTTGAATATTGGTCCTTTCTTGTGCAGGAAAACCCGTTCCGGACCAGGATAGTGGAATCCTTCTCAGAAGACGGCTTGGGGAACCAAAGCTTCAATGACTTTGTGGACATGTTTTCTGTCCTCAGTGAAATGGCCCCCAGAGAGCTGAAGGCCATATTTGCCTTCAAAATATATGGTAAACAATAGAAACAACACACTCAAGTGCGTGGAAATTTCTAAGATGACTTGAAAAGTCAAATCTATTCTTGTGTGTGTGTGTGTGTGTGTGTGTGTGTGTGTGTGTGTGTGTGTGTGTTGCCTATAGATGGTTGCTCTGTATGCTGGTTGTGTGTGGTTTCCTTAATGGTGTGTGTGTGTGGATTCCTTACTGGTCTGTGTGTTTGTGTGTGTGTGTGTGTGTGTGTGTGTCAGCTGGAGAAGCTCCACGCGCTGGGCATGAGGGCGGTGTTGTGTCTGGCGCGGCCGGGCAGGAGGCCTGACTCCTGGGTGTCAGAGCTGCTGGCCCCACGCTGCCATTTCAACCACACGGCCGCCGCCGCTCTCAAACGCATCCAGGCCCTGTTTGAAACCGTCATCCAAGGTACGCCCTGACCTGGGCAGGAGAGTCTGGTGGTTAGGGTGTTGGACGCACATTAGAGAGACGCCTTAAACCCTACCTGATCATTAATGACATGTATCCAACAAAAAAAACATCCAATGTAAGTCCCTTTGGATATATATGGATGTAGCAAAATACCATTGAATCCTTGCAGCGAGCTATATAGCATATTACACTAGCCGTTAGTGTGATATCCTAACAGCTAGCCTTGTATCACAATAGCCAGCACATCATCCTAGCCGCTAGCATGGCACCTCTAGCATGAGCTCCTAGCCGGCCGCTAACATAACGTCATATTTCTTATCAAGGCTGGAGTGAGACAGCCCCAGCAGCGGAGACCCAAGTCACACTTGCTACCCCCACACCCAAGACCCAACCCCCTGCTAACCAGGGCCCCACGATGGAGCAGGGCCCCACGATGGAGCGGGGACCTGGGTTGGCGCAGGGCCCCACGATGGAGCAGGGCCCCACGATAGAGCAGGGCCCCAAGATGGAGCAGGGCCCCACAATGGAGGCGGCGGAAGGCCTTATGGAAGAGGTGGAAGGCCCTGCGATGGAGGAGGTGGAGGGCCCCATGATGGTGGTGGGCCTTGTGGAGGAGGTTGAAGCCCCCACACTGGAGGGAGTGGAGTGTTTTGTGGAGGAGGCAGAAGGCCCCACGATGGAGGTGATGGAGGGCCTTGTGGAGGAGGTGGAAGGCCCCACGATTGAGGAGATAGAGGGCCCATCAATGCCAGAGGTTGAGGGCCTTGTGGAGGAGGTTGAAGGCCCCACGCTGGAGGGAGTTGAGGGCCTTGTGGAGGAGGTTGAAGGCCCCACGCTGGAGGGAGTTGAGGGCCTTGTGGAGGAGGTTGAAGGCCCCATGCTGAAGGAGGAAAGGCCTGCAGTGGAGGTGGAGGTTCCCGCGACGCAGGATGCATCCCAACGTATTGAAGGTTTGAAGTAGTAAAAATGTTTTGATATAACTTGTATGGGCTAATAGTATACTACTGTACTCATATTCTATGATACTATTGTACTACTAATAATCCTGTACTCGTACTATAATACTATAGTACTGTCCTCATATACTTTAGTACTACTAATACTATATGACTTTCCTCAGTATACTATAATACTAATATGTATGGGTGGGAAAAATAATGGATTCTTCGATGCATTCTCTCTAGAACGATGCAGATAAGTTCATAATTGGAATTCAATTTGTTTGCCTGCTGCAGAGCGCTACAGAAAACTCTTTCTGTCTGCGGGTTCTCTGTGCAGAGAACCAACTTTATCTAATATAAAACATTACAATATAAAACAACTAATCTGTTGATTGTCTTTAATGATTATAACAAAAGTAGGACGTGATTAGCAAACTCTGAGTAGGAAACTCATCTATATATATATATACATATATATGTACAAAAAAATTTTTTGTATCGATAATCGTTTTAGAATCGAATCGTTGACCTCTGAATCGTAATCGAATCGAATCATGAGGTGTCAAGAGATTCCCACCCTTACTAATATGGGTGACCTAAAATCTTCGAAGATTCAAAATTCAAATTAAATTTTTCTAATTTAATCATTTTATAACAACGATATACCTTTTTTTGCGGAGTTGCAGAACTTGTGTCCTATTTCTCATGTGTATTTTAAAACAGATTACAGCACCAGCAGACATGTGACCCAAAAAAGACAACCACGGAGCAGAAGGAAAGGTGAGGTCAGAGGTCAGGGAGGGTCTATATGACCTATATGACGTGGTCATAGGTTGGCTGTTGAAAACACTGTCATGTCACTTCTTCACAGCCTTCAAAACCAGAGGGGTGGAGAACAAACCTGAGCCTGAGGTGTGTATGTAAATGCTGACTGGTATGTTTGTCAATACTGACTTGTATGTGTATTAAAGGAGAGCTTTGGGATTTTTCAAACGTGACCCTATTTTAAGACTTTGTAGGACACTTAAAGTTGACCAGATCAAGCGAAAGGTAAAGAATAAAGTTGTATTCCTCTGTAGGGATCTTTTCCTTAATGAAGCCTGCAAAAAAACCTTTAGAGGACATAGATTGAGGGGGAGCTATATGTAAAAATATCAGTCCTGTGCACCCAAAATAATGGGAAAAATAGACACCAGGTTGAAAAATCCTGAAGTTCTCCTTCAGTACTGACTGATATTCATAGTAAAGATGGTGACTGCTATGTATGTAAAGGATGAACGCTGGTATGTATGTACTACTTAGTCTTATGCAGACATGTACTGCATGAGACTAACTCTCTCCCATGTCCTCTATCAGGCTTCCTCAGTGTCTCTCCAGTGTGAGGAGGTTTCAGTCTCCGTAGAGACCAGTCCTGCTCCTCCAGAGACGCCCCCCACCACAGGAGGAGCAGAGAGGAGCACTGAAGCCCTGGAGGAGGAGGAGGCCCCTGCATCAGGTTCTTAAATCACACCATTGTTCCAGGGAGAGCAGGACATGAATTCTCTGATGTTTAAACTAACGCTAATACGGAGGTGTTGCTTTTGGTAGGAGCTCCTCTCGAATGGGAAAGCTCTGAGCAGGACCCCGGGGACCCGGCACCAGAGGACCCCGGAACGGCGACCGGGGGGTACGGCTGCAACCAGTGCGGGAAGACACTCTCCACGGCCCAGAGCCTCAAGGCCCACACGCGCGTCCACACGGGGGAGCGGCCCCACGTCTGCCCGCTGTGCGGCAAGTCGTTCCTCCGGCCGGGCAGCCTCCGCCACCACCAGCGCGGCCACAGCGGGGACAAGCGCCACCTGTGCGCCCACTGCGGAAAGACGTTCGCCCGGGCGGACGTGTTCAACGCCCACCTGCAGATCCACTCGGGCAAGAAGCCCCACCGGTGCCCCGACTGCGGCAAGGGCTTCCTGCGGCCAGCCAACCTGCGGCGGCACCGGGCGGTGCACACGGGCGAGCGCGCCTTCCTCTGCACGCAGTGCGGCAAGCGCTTCAAGC
>OMLJ01061613.1:0-12900 GCA_900302595.1 Gadiculus argenteus | reverse complement strand
AGAGCATATGCAAGAATATACCAGAAAGAAAAGCCTATCCATTTCTAAGAAATGCTTAGACTTTTACCATATTTTTTTATTTACATTATACTTAGCAAAACACACTTACACTAAATAACTTAGTTAACTTAGAAGTTTTTAGTAGAGGGTTAAAGTAGAGGTTTTGGTAATTGTAAAACCCTTAGTCTACTAGATTGTATAGATATGTTAAATATTTGTACACCCCGTTTGTTTAACTGGTTTTGTGACACACATTCTAGTCATCAGTTGATTAGCCAAGTCAATGTCACCATTGGTTTTGTTTCATCATGGAACATATGATTCTGGGTGGAATGTCAAGGGGTGGGTTAAACAGGGTGTGTTCAGATGCAGATCCTTTTGACCGCATGTCTCAAGCTCACATGCCATGGCGACTCTTGTCTCACCTGTGCTGACATCTAACAATGTGTGTAATGTAAAAGGTATCGCTTATTAAAAATATGAAATCATTAATGAATACAAAAATAAATAAATTAAATTTTAAAAAAGCAGTTATTGAGTCAACAGATGTCTGTAAATGTATTTAATCTGCCTTTAAAAATTAAAAATACATAACATTGCACTACACAACTGTAGTAAAGTGATACTCATGTTCACTGCACAATGGTAAATGCTGCTGGTATGTCATACTGGTTATGAAAAACAGTAAGGCCATTTTGAAGAGGTCAAGACAAGACATAAAAGTAGAAAAAGAAAATGTAAACTATACATTTCTTTTACAGGGGATTGAAACACCATAATTCATAAAACAAAACATAATTTTATGTCATTCATAAGAAAGTTAGCTAAAAACATACAATAATAAACAGATAAAAAGAAACACTTTAACACTGCTATTGGCACTTAATTAACATCAATACAGTCGACGATGTTTTGTGGCATCAGTAGACTATTTTCCAGTGGGTGGGCTGTTCGCATTCTTTCTCTTGATCCCCACAAAACCGGTTATATGTTGATTTAGGATCGAAGCCAAGGATCTCACGCTCTTCGTGTATTCGGAATGAGAATGTTGATACAGAGGTCCCAATGAAAAATCTGTAGTATCAGTAAGTATACAAATTATTAAATCAAAATGACAAGAATGAATGCATAAATGTTAAATAATTATTTTGATAAGACATCATTTAATTGTGGAACAAGCATGTGCAGTCTACTTCATAGTTCAAAGTGGCCACTCCTTATGAAACAATTCAAATAATCAGTGGGCACTATAAACAATCAAGGCCAAACCAGTACGATTTTCACTTCTTCAGCCCATGAAAAGAATATAGACTTTTGAACTTTTGAGTTTTTAAACAAGGTGTCAATCTAAACCGAGCCATCATGGGATAACAGAAAATAAACATTTACATCATATCAAAATAATACATTTGATTCATAGAGTGCTTTTCGTGGTAGGCCTACTCAAAGACCCGGCACAAATGTTTACAATTATCATAAAAGTAATTAAAACATATAAAACACCACATTAGCAAGATATTAGAAAGGTGTTTTTTGATTATTGTTTTGAATATGGACCGATCGGTACCGTCCTGGATGTGTTTAGGGAGAGGCTTCAAGAGGGAGGGTGCAGCTATAGAGAAGGCTCTGTCATTGTCCAATGTTATGAAGGTGGAAATCCTTTTTCGAACTTTGGACTACTATGAAATACGTCAAGGCTTAAATAGCTGTCATTCAAATCAGTAGGTCATTGTTTTAAAGACAAAAGAGGATGCACCAAAATATCGGTGGCAAATGTTTGTTGCGTTGCATTACGGATTTTTGCAACATGTGCATCCGAGACATGTTTTAGTTTAGTTTTACTTGTATTTCTTTGTGCAAGATAAACAACTTTAAAATAGCAACAAAAAAAAGATGCACATAAATGCACCGGTGGGACAAAAGAATCCCCAGAGGGCTTATAAAGGATATCCACCCAACATTAAAATACAATAAGTTAAAGAAATAAAGTGAACGAATAAAACATACATGGTTTGGAAACACTTACCTGGCATGTGCACAAATCCACTGGTCAATTATGGCCACTCCTCCATCTTTAAGGAGCTCTAGGTCCTCCCAGGTGGGCTCGAACCGAACCATCTCTGGCAGCATCCGCTTCAGATCCTCCAGCTCTGTAAAGACGGGTGGTCAATTTAGTGGGCTCGGTCCGCCTTGATTTCAGCTTGACATTGACAGACGTCATCTCTGGCAAGCATTGGATTATGAGTTAAACCTGACAAAATGTGAGTTGCAAGTAGGATGGTGCTATGTGAACTGAATGTCTTGAGCATTTGGTGAAAAAAAATAAAGAAAAGGGATACATTCGTGAAATGGAGGAATGGTGGATAAAACATGGTACTATTATGCTGTCTCAAATAAATTATTAATTTTTTGTAAAAAACTGAAAAGGACGTTCAGTTTCGGACTGCGAGGAAAACCGCCAGCCGCTCCGAGATCAGAATTTGGGGTACGGTAATTCTGAACTCAGAACGGCAAATTCTGCCACAAGGGGGAGCTCTGACTCCCCCTTGTGGCAAATTCAAAATAAATCAGGTAATCTAAATCAGGAAAGGACCATATATAGTGAGCAGTATCTCAAGTCACTCAAGTGAGGATATTCATGATTATCCCAGATTATTACTATTACCTTCATCATCTGCATCAGTCGCAACAAAGACCTTGTTTAATTTGTGCTTTTTCATCAGGGCACGGATCTTCTTGACTGCGCCTTTGAGGCTGGGCACGTCTTTCCTGTGACCCCAGATGAAGTCCTTCCGGCGCAGGTGGACTCCAAGATAAGACCCACCTTCAGCCGAGCCCAGCTCTGCCTGGGCCCACCAAAATCGAACAATGGGGTAACGGTTATTATACATCCACACCCAACATACTACGATGGATATTAGGATTAAACCGGAGTGCATCAAGTGTACCTCACCTTCATACGAGTCCAGTCCTCGTTGTACACAGTGTGGTCGCTGGCATCGGTGGAGTTTAGGTACTTGGCCCGGAAGTCATCCCCAATGAGCCGTAAGTGTTTGGCAAACACCATGCTTCGTCGCGTCTACACAAGCAAGTTTCAACCTGAATTATTCCCTTCTCAAGGGTTAACATGCCACCAGTCAGTTTCAATATTGCCGGTAATGCCCAGAAGCTGGCTGCTTGGAAATCACAAGCAGATTCAAGAAAATATTAATTACATTGATTTATATACAAATGAAAAAAAAGGTATATATATTTGTGTAGACATATCAACTACATCCTACATCCATCATCACACAACAATGATCACACTTACACTCCAGTAGTCCTTGCCAGCATAATGGTCATGCAGAACAGTCTCCGCCCGGTCCAACATAACTGATCTACAAAAAACATGAAAAGCAGTATGTAGCAACAGGCAGCAGCAGAGTCAGATTCACAAGGACAAGGAAAGATCCTGGTTGGTCCTTACTCTAAAACACTGATCTCTTAGTTCAATGGTTAGTTATACTTGAGTGTGACTTTAGGTGTTTTACTCAAAAATATATATTGGTTTATCTGTACATTTCAGGTTATTATCGATAGCACCACCAGGTTTGTGTGCATGCATGCGTGTTTAATAGGGCATAAGGCTTGGCATTGTACTGCTATTGTAAGAGTGTGCATGTGCTCACGTGACTGTGATGTTGCTGTGGAGGACGGGGGCGATGATGGAAGCGTGGCCTTGTGCAGACATACACATGACCTTGTGAGCCCGCGTCTCCTCGTAGCCCCAAAACCAGCCCCTGGAAAGGGAAAACAATACGGGACTATGACAACCATTTTGGAAATCTATGGCTCTTCGTGAAAATTACTGCACTGAGAACCCAGCTTGGTTATTTGTTCTTGGTGTTTTTATTCCACTGAGTAAATTGTAAGTATATTTTTTTAAGTTTAATGAAGAAAACCGTAAGTATCTTTTTTGACGTTTAATGAAGAAATGTAAGCTTTGTGAATTGAATAGTTTTAAAGGATCATAACTGAATAAAAAAAATGATTTTTGCCCCCACACACCTCCACTTAATTGTAACTACTTCCAAACTATATCAGAAATTCTTATTTATTATACATTAAATGAATAGCTGATTGAGACATCGGTTGCTTTGAAGCTCTTTCGATCCTGTATTCAGGTTGTTTGATGAGACCCTTTGTTTTTTCAGGTCTCAATATCTAGACTGGATAATTAGTCAGAAGGCCAAAGAATAGAAATGGGGGCATGACTACCGCTAGAATGTTTTTGTCTCAAAAATAATCTGGGTTAAATCCCCAAGTATATGTTGTAATATTACGTGTGAAAAGTGTTCGCTGTGCTGCTTTTTTGTTGCTGAACGTCTCGCTTATTTCTGTTGCTAGCACCTCATGTTTTTGCTGAGCACCCTGGACCCCTTCTCCTCAAGAAAAAAACATAATTAAATGTAGATGTTCTACAGTTGCTCCTTGCAACAGAAAATGGTGCAGTGTGCTGCTCTGCCAGTGTGCTGGTACCTGTAGAAGCCCTGTTGATCTTTGGAGTACATTAGTTTGTCGACGCAGGGACGCTCATCTACTTTTTCCTCCCACTTCCCATCCGTCCATCCCTCTGCATAGTTCTGCAGAACCAGGACTTGGTCAACGAACGGGCCGCCAGACTCTAGTCCAACATAGGATTGCAAGAAACATTTGTTCATAACTGTTTGTGCAGTCCCAAAGCAGACGGTACAGATTTAGCTAAACTACAATGGTTTCAAGCTTAGTATGCTAGCATTGGCTCAGTGCATATCCTACATAAAGGAAAGGAAAATAGTCAGTTGTAGAAGAATAACCGAGATTGTTTGAAATTCCCCATTAAGGCCATCCAATCTACAGCCTGTGCCCAAGAAAGGTGAGGGAAGTAGAGTAGAAGAGAAAGGTTTAGCTGTTTTTTAAAATAAGTACATTAATAACTTATTTAACAAAACAGCTCAACTTTTCTATATCCTACTCTGTATGATATTCAATAAAAAATAACTAAATAAAATAAGAATCTGAAGTCGAAACTGGCAGCGTAAGTGCGTAATGTTCCTGTATCGTAATGAACACCATGATTTGATTAACTCTATTTCACATGAACATAGGTCTATATAAAACGCTACGTCCAGATATGGTTAATATTTACTGTGAGTGGAGGAGGAAAAGGTGTGCATGCTAACAAGGTTCCGGGTCAGCCTCTAGTCTCACCAGCTATGAAGTCTTCAAACTCCACGACAGGCACATTGACCTGCAGGCTGGGGAGGCTGAAGAACTCTCCCCAGGGGATGCGCACTTGGTGGATGTCGGGGCTCTGCCAGTGATAGAGACGACCCCACGGGGGCAGGACCAGGACCCAGTCGTCTCCATCCTTCCTCAGGGTCTTCACGAGGGATGCCATGCGGATGTAGACATCCCTCCTCAAGTTGAAACCCTCAGGTGGGTTCACATCGTACAGCAGATACCTAATACACGTTATTTGAGTATGCTGATGTTGCCCACTACTTCAGCAGATGTAAACGAATGTGGTTACCGACATGGTCAGAGTATAGACATCCACAGATGTTGCGTTATGAAATCTGCCTAATGCACAACGTCAAAATCTCGCATATGCGTAGTTAGTATTGATCAAATCCTATGCATCATTCCAGTCCTTACAGTCTAATAGTTGTGAAACAATCGACGAGTCATTTACTACCAGTTTTATAGTCAACTAGGATAATAAATTATTCTCAAAGCGAATGTTTGAATAGACAGCTAGCAAACTTACCGTATGTCTCTTGCTTTAGCCATCTGCGAGTTGACGGCGTGACTTGCACTGAACACGTCATCGTGAGTACTTACTGTAACCACGCTTATACAAATTAAAATTGCAGAAAGAACATATTTAAAAACAGATTGTCTTAAAAATATCAATAATAATGCACTGAGCGGTGCCCTGTGCGCCATGTTTTTTCAACCGGCCACGCACTTCCGGGTGCGGAAAGCGTCTGTGGTTGCTAAGCAACTATATTCACACTTTCTGCCTTTACATTTCTTTATAGTATATAGTATTCTTTGAAAGACTTTAATTAATTAAGTATTTTAAGAATTGTGATTTAGATTTTTTTGTGATTCTGGTGCGTCTGAAAGAAAACATAAGCCGTTTACCTAAAATGTTTCAAGTGTCAAGTCTAACTTTCTAAGCAGTAGAACGCTAACATTAATTATCGTTCATTAGTCTACATTACATTAGGCTACATAATTATAGTCAATGACACCAATATGGAAGTAAGGCCCACTACCACAGAAATAACAAGTCAAAATTAGGAAGAATTTAAGTAGGCCTAATGTAATGTGTACAAATATACTATCTACAAAAAAATGATGTATACCTTTATAATAGATGTAGACTTTTATTATATAATTTACATAGGTCTACAATATAGTAAAAAATCAGTATAGATTAATATAGATTTGATTATTTGTATTTGTTTCTTCGACTTAGATATTATCCAGTAGGTGACATATAGGAATCTGTCAAACATGTAATAAAAAGAATTTCTGCAACATAGAGCATTTCTATTGATAATCGGGTTGGCTTTTAAACATATAACAATTCCAAGAACTTGGGTACCAGGTGGTTCACCCCGTTGCTGCCACCTTGTGGTCACCACGAGACCGCCAGTTTTCCAGGTAGCCTACCTCGTCGGAAATTATCTTGAAGGTCATCATCATAGTATTCACCTAAATTACACATAAAGATAGTATCTAATACTTAGCGTGTGGTGTGTATCCAAGCTTAATGTTCTATTAATCCTAACCATTGAACTAACTGTAAACATCCTGCTTCTTCTAAACTAAACACTTTTTTCATACTTTTTTCTTCATTAACCTAGTAGTAGTTAATAGTAGTAGTAGTAGTAGTAGTAGTAAAGTAATTTATTTAAATTAGTACATCAAGATGTAAGCTGGTGGAGAAAAAGAGTAGGAGGAGACCAATCATTGACATGATTAGATATTTCAATAATGTAGAGGCTGAAGATGGAACCTTTATATAATATGCAAGGAAAACATGTGACATCTCACCAGCTATGAAGTCTTCAATCTATAACTAAGCAACTAACTTTTTTATAAGCTCACAATAATAACAGTAACAAGAGCTGTTGCCTTATTTACCATGAGAAGCACTGGGTTAATTCAAAAGTACGTCACTAAAGGCAAACGCTATGACTTAGTCATAGTGTTGTTCTCAGGGGCTGGAGGGGCTGGAGGTGGCTTCTGGGGAGATGTAAATGGTCCTCATTTATAGGAGATGGAATTGATAAGGAGAATCCACCTCAGCTGGCAGACAGGAGGAGATGCAAATATAAGCACAGACATGATGTGACCTGTATCCTTTTCACGTGGGAGTCTAGCTGAACCAGTTTCAATTTGTCTCTGTGATTTTGCCACTAGCGAATTCCAGCTACCGGTAGGAAGGTCATTTCACCTGACACAGCTATCTTCTCTAGCAAACCACAAATGTTGTGTGAATGGACCAAAACCACCTTGAAAAGCAGAACTCACGGTGACCAACATTTGTTATTCCATCTTTGTCAAGGGGAAGTTGTATGTGTTGTTACATGTGTACTCAAGGCTGAAATAGGAACATCAGTACCACCACCAACATTTGTATTACTCTACACATTACCCATCACTATAATTCTTATCAACTGGCCGACAGCAGGCAATTCAGTGTTTTTTGGATGTCATCAACATACTCATACAAAGCTGGAGTAATTGTGTACATGACTTAGATGTTAGTGTGTGTACTGTACATTATCAAGAATGTCCAAAATTAGGCCTACTACTTAAATGTGATGCCTGACCATGTACTTTAATTTTAAGGGAAAAATAAATACAAAACCCAAGGACCCATTTGTGGATCAGGTTCAAGAAAATAAAGCAAATTTTCTGCAGAAAAACTATGAAAATAAAGGTTTGCTTCGCGGTCTGGGTCATATTGTTTCCTGGAAAGAATTAATCGCTATTGCTAATACGATTTCAATAAATAAATATAAAAATATATAATAAATATATATATATATATATATATATATATATACATATATAAATAAATAGTCAGAAAGGTCTGAATATGTAGAATCACACAATGCCAAGAAGAGAGAAGACAAGAAGCGTCATTGTCCCTTTATATTCCTATACCCTAAATATGGTTATGTCACTGCACGTGCATGGTGCTGATGATTTCATACAATTGTAACAATACAACAAGAAATAGCATGCAGAGTGGACTTTGTGAGCAAGCCATATTGTTTTGACAGTAACATTAGAGCAAATCAATTTTACTCCGCAATTTTTAGCCATCCCATTGTGTGTTTCATAATACTGTTGCCTCTCTTCTACTTAATCAAATATGTAGGCTACTTCCTATTATTAAGTAACTTTTTCTACATTGGCTTTTTTGTTAGTAATTCACTATTTCTCAAATGACAGTCACAATTGACGGGCTGTATTATAAAATAGCAGCATTTGGGGCACCCAACATCATTTATAGTTCTAAAATAATATAGGCCTATATATATTTTTTTTGTTTTTGCACGACTGATAGCAGTTGCGCTAATAATCCAGCGGCGGCGCTGCGCCACTGCTGGATGCATAGAGGAAACACTGTCCATGTTGTTAAATCAACAATCTCCCCGTTCCATCCAATAGCGCAGTTCCAGCAGGAGAACTGCACATGGAGGAACTCAAACTGTAATCTCGTTGCATCAGAGATGTTGGCAGTCATTGGAGGAAATATCATATCAAACAGGAAATACCAACGAATGACAGGGGACTGCTCCTGGTTCCACCCCATGGTTCCACCAGTCTTTAAGTCTTGCAATGACATACCGGGGATGGTATGCGGGATGAGGACATTTAGAGGAAGTCAGAACTGTTAAACACAGGTAAAAATATTTAAATGGTGAAATAAATACAAATATCCAGAATTTACAATTATTTGCAGTTCCCACAGATGAACACATGGAACAGTAACAATGTCTGCTCAGTTTATACCAATAAATCAGCAGGCTTTAGTTTGTTTTTTTCCTGGAGAATAGGCTACAAGATGGGCCCCTAATGTAGCTTGTCAATAGGAAGACGATACTAATACAAAAATGTATTCCACTTGAACCTTGGAGACCAAGTTTAAAGGATTGATCTGTGTGTCTTCATTATGCAAACTGAATTATTTGTTTTTTGTAAGAGTTTGTGTTTTGCTTGTGTTTGCTTGTTAGGGTCAGACTATTTATGTATTATAAAGGCCTACACGTTTAACATAGAAGAAGTGAGTGGTGAGTGGTGACCAACTTAGTTAAAGGGAAGACCCAGGTCCCAACTGGACTATAAATGTCAAGCGTGGTTATATTCTGCAACCTCAGTTCCATTGTTTCAAAAGTGTAACGCAGGTGTTGAGTAAAGGAAAAAAAAAAATCATATTTCCATTAGCCTTTCCCTCTATTCTTGGTCTGCTTCCTTTCTGACTGAAGAACAGGCAGCTGACCCTGAGAGGATTTCCTTGTAAGACACTAATGCTTTTTTATTTTTTTTTCATTTAACATCCCTTTTGGCATGGGCAGGAGGCAGGAAAGAGGAGACCTCTGAAAGCTGGCGGTTTCCATGTAGAAAGTCACATTGCTGCGCACGCATTCTTGCACATTATCGCGGATGCAAGCTTCTACACGCGCACAGACACAGGTAGTAAAGCCCTCTAACCACCGCTAACCACTCTAAAACACCGTTTGCGAGCTATTATTCTGTCGTTAGACCACTGGCAAGTCATATACACATATTACTCTAAATATCAAACAATGCAGTGCTAGCCTACCAAGTATGTGGTTACGTGGTTGAACCTGGAGCACACACTTATACCAGCTGTTCGCTGGAATCCTCTGTGATGTCAATAATGATACATAATCTGCTAATTTGTTGAAGACTGTCGTCCTGTGTGCAACTTGTCGCCAGAAAACAAGGAAGCATTCGTGTTTCCATCTTCCATCGCGTCGACTCGGGTTGATTACAGGTCAGGGTCATTGCTTGAGATAAGATGTATATATTTATATACATAAACACACACACTACCACCTTACGACACTTTCGCGTGTCTTCACACTCCTTGTGTAGCCTGTGCGTTGTGTAGTGATCGGCTGTCCAGTAGTGAGTCGTGGACACGCATCTCCGCGCTGTGTATCGAAGCACCTGTAGAGTCCCCAGCCCTGATATCCGCATCTTACATGGGGGGTCGCTTCTAATAAAACATGTGTTAAAGCCGCGTTCACACCGAAAGCGGCGGGGCGGCACGCCTCCATACAAAGTCAACGTATAAACGCGTGTGAATTCCATCCAAAGTCAACATATAGACTCGTTCCAGGCGTCAAGCGCCTGGAACGCGTCTATACGTTGACTTTGTATGGAGGCGCGCCGCCCCGCCGCTTTCGGTGTGAACGCGGCATTACAGTGGCTATCAAATGGCGCCCTACCTACTAGAGACGCTAAGAAGTGATTGTTGTTAAAATCACACAATCGTGCCATTTTTGTTACGGTAATATAAGATTCCGATTACAATTCCGGGCTATTTGTATGCAACGTGATATGCCATGTTGACATGCTATAAAGTGTCAAAGCTTTTGTAAGCACAACACTTTCGTCACAAAAAGTAATTCAGAAAAGATTGTTCCCCACTTGCATCATCTCCTTCCGTTTCCACAATGCCCTAGTTCATGCTGTGGGCCGTTTCGCCTGCAGCAACACAACCATGATGAAGGGATCTCATTTAGCACCCAATTGTCATTGGGTTGATTCATTCAGTTGTCTGTATTATGGGCTTATGCACATTCTGTCATTACAATGTTAACACTTTCACAGAAGTCACTGAAATGCTTTGTCTGGACTTTGTGTACAATTTGTGCAGAGTTCCCTTTTAGCTTTCATCTGTTAAAGAGCAACATGGTGCCAGATCTGCATGCCTTGGGAATGACATGCCTCATCCAGCCTAAATGCATCTTGTGTGCTGTTCTTTCTTCTGTAGGTCTCCATTAATTTTCTCACTTTGTGCACAGCCAGCCTGTCCTTTTTCCTGGTGAACTGAACCCATAGAAAGATTTAGTCAGAAATTTAAACTGAAACAAGGCCAGAGAGTGTTTTGAATCCCCCCATATGCTTAATAACAAGTTAGGCCTATTTAGGAGCGGTGTTGGACTACAAAACAGTTGCCTACAGAAGCCAAAACTTGTAAATATGAAACGTCTAATTTACTCCAATTATATGATAGTTGCCAAAAGGCATGACACAAAGAGGTCAGATGACAAACATAAACCACCATATTTGACAACATTAGAAAGGTTGTTTTGTTTCTTTCCCAAACTATTCATGGCATGAGATGGAAAAAGTCATTGGTGTCAGATAAGTGAAACAACTATCTTGGATTTGTTGTGTAACTGATTCTGATTTCACAGGCAAATCTGTCTAGCCTTGCAAAGCCAGACCAGTTACGCATTAAATCGGGATGAGCCTTTTGAGGCCAACTTCTGTCTGTATCAAACCCCAATTGAAAAGTACAAAAAGCAAAAAAATATTTATAATTTAAATGTGTTCTACAACACATTCTGTCACTTTAAGGCTACATGGATCTAGGTTAATTGCTCCAACTCTGCAGAAGCATTAAGAAACCTCATGACAAGTTTATTTTTAGGGTGGCCAGGGTTTGGAGAGAGGAGGGAGGGGGAGCATGGATTAGTGTTGGGGTTTTATTTTCCTTACAAATATAGAATACCCTTTTTAAACTCGTACACATCGTCACATGGAGATGTTTGGATTGCTACAAGGCTTTTAACTAACCTACCAACTAAATGGTTAACTAACCATTTAATTGACATTTCGCTGTGAGTTAGAAGTGGACAGTATTGGAGAAGCATTTAAATACATGTAATATGCCTCTGCTCTTTCGCTGGCTAATATCCTAGACTGCAATCCTAGCAACTACATCCAGATACTTCCATTCCTGTGGCTGGACTTTGACCCCTTTCACTCTGTCAGCGGGCAGGAATTATCTGCCCGCTGTTTCCCGCTTCTTGTTTGAATCAACAGTCATGTGTTGAAAACAATGCTGCAGTAATTCTTGGGTAAGCTAACACTGCATTACCAAAGCAGGCATGATCTTCAGAGGCACTTTACATTACATCCATCAGTTTTCTATGGTTTTGCCTCTCATATGTCATAATTTATTGAGCACCCATCTCCTCAGGGGTCCTTTCTGAGTTTCTACCTTCCTTTTTCAACACCTGATACTCTGCTTGAAAAGTCCAGAAGTCCCTGCTGCCAGTAAAATCCACTTACCCAAAGTGAACAAGCAATAAAAAAAGCACTTTCCACTTTAAACATGTATATATCCTCTCTCACAGCTTTGACTGAACCAGAACATAGGTTTTGTTGTGGTCTTCAGTCCAGACAAGGAGCTTAAAGTACTCGAGTGTAGGTGTGATTGTTTGCGTTTTCTCCTAATTCCAAATGAGGGCCATTGCACATGTGTTGAAAACCCTGTCTAATTTCAATTATTTGTATCTTCAAGATTTTTTTATATTTTGTGACCATATTTTGAAGTCCTGAGGGAGCACATGCGTCTCCTTAGCCTAGCTCTGTTGTTGAACTCTGACCCCATAAAACATACTAATTTGCTTTCCAAATGACCCACATTTTTCTGAAATGAGTAGTCAATGTGTCTATATCTTAACATTGCTCCCCTCCTCTCCTGCTCTGTTTAAATACCACTGTGCTGTTCAGTGCATGTCCTGACATGCTCTACAACACTAGGGGGAGGAGTAAAAAAACAGGGCAGCAAAGAACGAAAGCGATACA
>OMLJ01061591.1:0-20534 GCA_900302595.1 Gadiculus argenteus | reverse complement strand
GGTGTTTTCCTGTGTGTGTGTGTGTGTGTGTGCGTGTGTGTGTGTGTTGGGGTGTGTTTGTGTGTGTGTGTGTGTGTGTGCGTGTGCGTGCGTGTGTGTGTGTGTGTGTGTGTGTGTGTGTGTGTGTGTGTGTGTGTGTGTGTGTGTGTGTGTGTGTGTGTGTGTGTGTGTGTGTGTGTGTGTGTGTGTTTTCGCACTTTTGTTATGAATTTAGAAAGGTGAATAGTGAATGACGAAAGATAGGCACATTTCTTTATTCAAACGTCTCATTTAAATATAAGGCGTGAGCCGGAGGATTAACATTCATTTTCTTTTTCAAACGTCCTGGGTATCATCAACTCGCGGAGAGCATGTCAAAGCTGTTTAATCCAGTGCTCAGAATGTGTGGTGTTATGGTTCTTAATCAAACAGTTTACAGTGGCTCTCCACGGGCCCCTGAGGCTCTGTGAAGGTTAACTGAATGGAAAAAGAAGATACTAAAAACTAAAGACTGCTTTGGAAATGAATGCAATGGTAGTCAGAGAGTGCACTGTTCATCAATATTTTTAGACGTAACGAAGAAGCACATATATAAGTTAGGTCCGCTCACTACGAGCACCAAGGACTCGGATAGAGCATCGGTTTGAGAAGCACGCATGGTGCGCACTGACCGCAGTGTCGCGAGAGGACATGCTGTGATTTACCAAAACAACAGTCTCCATCCATAACAACACATTTTCAGAAGAAGTTATAGAGATGATAACACATTTGACTAGTTGGTTTATTGCATATCAAGTATTGCATATCAACATCACATAAATTGGAGTCGATATACAACTTTGGGCTGCTAGTGCATGTGTCGGAATGTCGTCTAGTTAGTTTTTTCCCATAGCCTAAATTAAGGGAAATTAGGCTTCCCAAAAAATCCTGAGCTTCGGCTACAAATAAGAAAACAGTCTTCTCACCAGAGGACAGAGTGGAAAAACAACTCCAATTGGACTCCGTCTCAGTCAGACTTGGCGCAGCGGACTTCGTGCAGGACTCCCATAGGGACAAAGAGAAGTGGTCGGCGGTGACCCAGGATGGGCTCACCAGAGCCACCACGTCCAGACACAGAGCCAGGAAGACGCACAGCAGGGCGATCAGCTTGAACGGTCGACACACATACACTTCGTTGACAGACATCTTCTCATGCCACGCTACGAGCCCGTGTTGCTATTTAAACCACCGTCCACTCGGGTCTGATACCCGCGTATACGCGCTCTAGAGCAGCAGCACCCCTCTGTCAACCTTTGTTAAGTTGCGGTGCTTATTGAAAGGTTCCGGTTACTTTTTACAAGTAAAAGTCCCCCTTGGTAGGAGAGGTTGTGGGTGGGCTTCTACTTGCTCATCAAGCTATTTTAGATGAATATAAAGATAACGGCAACAATTTATTTATTAGGTTGGATTACAGCAAAACAATATCAACAGCAAACAATTTGAATACAACTTTATAATACAATACATCTTTTTTTTGTTTATATCGTTTAGTGAATTAGTTATAAACATTGTAATACACCATTCCGTATAATTGTATTGTAATTGTATACATTTTAATTGTAACATTTTAAATATAGTCTAGTTGATTTAGCTGTTTATTAAGTAATTTGCGGAGGCTCTTAACTTGTAGGCTGTTTCACAGGAACCAGTATTATGGCTTACGCCGAGCAGCTTGGTTCTGCGGCTTCTATTCAGAGAGTGGCCAGAAAGTTCAGCAAGCGAAATAGTTTTCAAGAATGTTAAACCAAACCACTGATGTCATCCATTTTCCGCTACCGCAGAGCACGGGGAATGGTCAAATTCCCCGAAAGAAAGAACTTAATTACGAACATACATAAGTTGGCATAGGCCTATGCTAAATTAAACTCAAATTTTAGTTCCAGTAGGCCTACCGTATGTTACCTTTTTGTAAGCCTATGTGTAAGTAAAAATGAGTTACACTGTGATATACCATGTGGCAGTGCATGTAAAACGATGTAAAGAAATATATGTATTGTAGGATAAGATTGATTACGATAATTGGATAAGATATATTACCATAATGATTTACATAGATTTATATACGGGTAATCGTCCTTTTTTTTTTACAGTGTAATAATTTGGATAACCTGCAGATGGCGGCAACGCAACACGTTTAGTATCAGAATCGCGACTATATTTTGTACCGTTTAAATATTTTATTGTATTACTATAGTAGCAATAATAATAATAATAATAATAATAATAATAATAATAATAATAATAATATTTATATTAATATTATTATAAATAATAATAATAATAATAATACTTTTATGGTGAGTATAGGCCTATGGTTATACGATTTTATAACGATACTCTTTCATTCAATATCCATTAAATTGCACACATGATTATTTTGCACATCGTCTCGGGATGCAAGGAGATTTTGAATCCTCCGCACGTATATACCACCTGCTGCGTCTCACGCCCGCAGACACTACCAGGCGCGTTCACGATGGACTTGGTTAGGCTTGTCTAGGCTGATCTCGCCGACGAGAGCTGCCGGTGTCTGAGGGGGCGGGCTTTAAAAGAGACGGCAGCCAAGCGCCGTGAAGTCGGACACCAAAGTAGACGTGATCATGGCGGCTCTAGCGGCATTTGCGTTTTACATGGCAGACAATAATGGAATTACCGGTGCTTTTTAACCAATAATAATTAAAAAGCAATGAAACATAAATAAATATCCATAAAGCCAACTTTGGGAAATAAATGAATAATATTTCATGTAGAGTAAACATTGTTTTTTATTATATTTGAATTATCATTCTATGTTTGTATTCGTGTAGGACTATTAACAAGACCTCACATCATATAATTAGGCCTACACCACAAGTTTAGATCACGCGACCAAAATAAAAAGCCACATCATATGTCCACAAGGTGGCTGCCGATTGCGGACCTGAACACACGTCACTGAACTGTTAACCAATAGGAACCATTCTGATGTCAAGGAGGTGTTGGCTAGTGTAGTAGAAACGTTTCTACTACACTAGCCGGTTGCAGATCGCGCTGCCTCGCGCTGCAAGGAACGCCTCCTAAAAACTTGCTCTTGCGATGTTGTGGGTCACGTGAAATGGTCACGCCACTGTGACGTCTTTGCAGACGGTTGACAAGTCGAACACACATTCTGATGTTTTCAACCCAGAATGCATCACGTTAGGTAGCCAGGCTATTGTATCCAGGGGGGCAGGCTTTGGCTGGTTAGCTTCAGCCTATTAGCACCGTCCTACTTCCGGGTTCTGTTCCTACTCCCGGGGAACTGTTGTGCACAAGTTTACTGCAGGGCACGCGCTCTGTCTCGTGGAGGCGGGACCTGAAGAACCACGGAGCCAATAGCAGCACATCGTTACCGTTATCCCACCTGCGAGCCACCATAGTGGACCAATTAAGTGACGATGCTAAAACTATGCACATTCCAGGTGAGTTTTCCAGCCCATCCAATGCAGTTCGTTGTCTTCTGCGTCCTACCTAATAAGGGCACCTTATTGGCTACCAAGACCGTGATCGGAAATTACCTGACGGAAAGTCAGGTCATAAGGTCTTGACCCCGGACATAAATCTATGGAATTTACAGGGGAATTTCAGACGATTTCGGTCCATTTAGGCTGAGTTTGGTAGCCTAGCGTGCGCCATTGAAATGAATGGGGGGCGGGGGCTTCTAGCCAACACCTCCTGACAGCGGAATGGTTCCCTATCGGTTAACAGTTCAGTGATGTGTGTCATGGAATATTATTAATTTATTTCCCAAAGGTGGCTTTATGGATATTTATTTATGTTTCATTGCTTATTATTATTGGTTAAAAAGCACTGGTAATTCCATTATTTAAATTTCGTCCACCATGTAAAACGCAAATGCCGCTAGATCCGCCATGATCACATTGACTTTGGTGTCCGACTTCACTGCGCTTGGCTGCTGTCTCTTTTGAAGCCCGCCCCCCTCAGACACCGGCAGCTCTCGTCGGCGAGTTCCATGGAGGTATTATAACTGGAGAGAGTGAGAAGCCCCGCCCCCCATTAATTTCAAAGGCGCATGCTAGGCTACCAAACTCAGCCTAATTGGACCGAAATTGTCTGAAATTCCCCGGAAATTCCATGGATTTATGTCCGGGGTCAAGACCTTACGACAGGTCATTTCCGATAACGGTCTTGGTAGCCAATAAGGTGCCCCGTTACAGATAGGTAGGATGCAGAAGACAACAAACTGCATTGGATGGGCTGTAAAACTCACTGGGAACGCACATAGTTTTAGCATTGTCACTTCATTGGTCCGCCATGGTGCGCTCGCAAGTGGGATAACGGTAACGACGTGCTGCTATTGGCTCCGTGGTTCTTCAGGTCCCGCCTCCACGAGACAGCGCTCGTGCCCTGCAGTAAACTCGTGCACAACAGTTCCCCGGGAGTAGGAACAGAACCCGGAAGTAGGTCGGTGCTAATAGGCTGAAGCTAACCACCCAAAGCCTGACCCCCTGGCGAGTTCAGCCTAGCCAAGCCTAGCCAAGTCCATCGTGAACGAGCCTACTAGTGACAGACCCCGCGAGGCTGCACGTGGACCGCGACCGTGATTGAAGAAAAACATTCAAAGATGCTTAAAGCTCTTTGTGGCCCCCTAAAAACCCAACTTCTGGGCGTATATTTCAATGACATTAGGATTAAAGGATTACAGTGACAAAATAGCATATAAAAACAAAAGGGTGCACCATAACAAAGTGACAGTATTATTTATTTAAGGGTTTAATAAATCAGTCCTTTGCTGTTATAAATTATAATAATTATGCAGCAAAGGACTGCATTTAAAATGAATCATTGATCTCTCTTAATTTTACAAGGTAGACCCCTATATAGGGTCCTTGTAGATCTGACAACATAACACATAGTGCATGTCTCATTCTCTCATTAGGTTTATCTGGCCAGGAAAATAACCCAACAAATAACTTTGTTGGTTTACCAAATAACACTTTCTGCCATAGGACTCTTTCATGGCAGGCTTAATTCTAGCCCTGATCAGTTCCAGAGTCTCTGAGATTAGAGGTTTTCACCGTGTTCTGCATAATGAGCGCCACCGCCCCCTGTCTAAATGCTACTGCCACACTCCCCGCGGGCTCCCCATGGAGAGAGGATGCTCTGGTATTAGCTTCACTGTGGACGTCTTAATGGCCGTCTCCTTGCAAAAAAAAGAGCTTCCTCCCCACCCCGATCTAGCAAGCATCGCTATCCGTCACCCCCTCCTCACCCGCCGCAGTGTCCCCCAAAAAGCCCCTCATTAGAGAATCTGTCTCCAGCGTAGACAAAGCTACTTGAGTCTGCGGTTCACTTTAAGTCCTAACCCAGCACTTCACCCTAAAACCAGCTGTTTTATTGAAGGGGTTTACGGGGGATAAAACGTGAGGCTGCATGTCAGTTCCGAAATATATCCACCATGTCTGAAACGTTTAATTGTTTTCTTCGTAATTAAATCAAACTGTGGAGTGAAACATGTTGCGTGAGTAAAGTCATTCATCTGCGATATTCAACACATTTCCCTGTGTGTGTGTGTGTGTGTGTGTGTGTGTACACACATGTGTGTGTGTGTGTGTGCGTATGTGTGTGCAACCTGCATGTGTGCGTGTGAGTGTGTGCGTGACTCAGAGATCACCACTGTAACATTCCTAAGGTTTCTCCTGCTCTGGATGGAGCTCTCACTGTGTGGGACCTGACCAACAATGACTCGGCTGTGATGTCATCACTGCAGATATTCACTGGTTATTCCAGGAAACACTCTCTCTGCCGGAGAGCACGAGCCACTTACATTCAGACAGGAAGTCAACTTTATGGAGTGTGGACGCAACTGTGGAAGTTGCAAACCACCTAATGGGAAAGAGATAGAGAGAGAGAGAGAGAGAGGGGAAGAGAGAGGTAGGGAGAGGGAAAGAGAGAGAGAGGTAGGTAGGGAGAGAGAGAGGGAAAGAGAGAGGTAGGGAGAGGGAAAGAGATAGGTAGGGTGAGAGAGAGGGAAAGCGATTCAAAGGGTGAGAGGGATAGGAGAGAAAGGGAAGGAGAGAGAGGCTTTATGTGTTCCTGGGGAAAGCAAAATGCCTAAATCATGTCTCATGAGTATCAGCTCCACCACGTCCAGATGAGTCAGCACGAGAAACTCACTCATACAGATGGTCTTAGGACAGCCTCCTGGGCTTGTAGAGCTGGACCACTGCAGCAGAGGGCTTGACTTGAAAAACTTGAAGCATAGCATGGATTAGTTCAGATTTATATGTAATATCTGATCTTATTACACGACGTGCAAGATATCGAGTACAAATATGGGTTTTTAGAGTGCAAATATAGGGCGATATTACACGGGTCAACAACTGATTGCACAGCTGCGTCAGCGAGCGGTCAAACGACTAAATGGTGGAAAACTCATTCTTTCCTTGAATTATTTTTTTGTATAATAAATAATTTATTACACAGTCGTTCAGTACTGCTGTATATTTTTACTCATCTTTGTATTTTGTCCTGCAGACTCGACAAAATACGTTAGACTCGTAAAAATATCCAGCCGTACTGGACTACCTGTGTAATAACCTATATATATGTCACAGATTAGAATTTTTCACAAAATCACAGTCTTCCCCACATCACTTCTGCTGACAAGTTAGTTCACTATGGTATCATTCCAGAATGTCATCACTGATAGTATTTTTGGTGTGTTCCTAAATATTGACCATTCAATCACACTCACACACACGCACACACACACACACACACACACACACACACACACACACACACACACACACACACACACACACACACACACACACACACACACACACACACACACAATAAAAAAAAAAGTTCAGCCATATACTATTTCATTCTTGTGTGGAGAAAAAATAAACACACAGATATAATTTGGCAATCATTTGTCTGTCACCTTAGAGGCCACAGAACATGAGATAAAACACAAAGCAACAAGGGAGCCATGTAGTGGAATATACTATTGAACAAAGCATTGCTGTCCAGCAGCTTTGCTCTTTCACAAATATACCATCATTGCAATGTCAAAAGATTGGCATCACAACTTCATACAGTACATTAATGAATAAAATAATGTATTCCAATACACATCAATTGAACCACATATTAAAAACAACAGGCTGTATAACGTTGTTCTTTCAGATTTTGATAGAGGCAGCAGGTCAACATCATCCCCAGCAGCTGAAAAATATTAAACATGCAAGACTTTTGTTAACCAAACGGCACACAAGAGCAACCAGTGTCATTGCTTATTATCGCAGAGGGTTTTACCTGAAGGAAGGCAATGCCGATTCCCACTGCACCAAGGATATGCAGCTGACTCAGAATGAAGTCCTCCAACCGACCGATGCAGCCTCCCTGAGGGACCACATGGGTTTAAAACATCCACTCACTTTATTAATCCCATAATAATCGTTTGGGTTGAGTTCGGAAACAGACCTCTAGCTTGTAGATGTTGGACGGGTGGTCTCTCTGGCCACAGAAGTCCCTGGGAGTCTTACAGCAGCTGTCCGGCACCATCATAGCATTTTGTGAGGTAAGGATCCAAATACTGTCGGCCCAGTCCAGGGAGCTGTTACTGCCACAGCACTTAAACTGAGACACAGCGGCACACAACAGGAGTCAAAGATGCAACCCAGACCAACTGAATATTGTTAAAAAATGAATGTATTTCCACTCCCTCCTAGCTGCGTATTCATCCAGATGTTCTGTGTGGTTTGTGCATGATCACTTGTAATGTCTCTGCTATCCGAACACAAAGGACCCTTTATACAGTATGGCCAAAGTAGGGCTTGAGGCAAATTGTCCTTGCATAAAATATGTGTCTCTTTTACTTGTAGTCTACATAGTGCGACTATCAATCTTTTTTAAGGCCTCTGTTTTGTTGTAGCAAAACAAATGCCATTCAACTGTAAGGGATGGTGAGCAAACGTTCAGAGTTTGACGTCTGTGCGAAGCATCATGAAGCAGGAACTAGGGGACGGTAAATAAGGTGTATTTGGGAACGTGTTGTTCTGGTAGTCTTTGATCAACTGACCCTTTCACTAATCTCTTCATACACGGACTCACCAAGCCCTTTGAGACTATACCTGTGATCAAGGGCTATACAAATAAAATGTAATTTAATTTAATTGAACCAACAAACTAGAAAATGTCAATAATAAACTATCAATAATAATGCTACAATAACTATAACTACTACATCATATTTGGAAGGATGGATAATCCAGCTGTAGCCTGCCTATACCTTTACCTATAACCTAGGATCCCTGGCCATAAATCTTTAGCATAGCATAGCATTTCTCCCCCATCAGATACCTCCTGCTGGAGCTTGTCCACAGCCAGTGTGACGCCCTCCTCCCCTGGCTGCTTGTACTTATGCTGCATGGTCCATCTCAGGTTCTGCCTGAGCTCATGGTCCAGCTGTGATACAGGAGCACAGGGAGGGTGAGCAACAAGGACTGTCACCGGCACGGGTCTGTGTTTCTTTTAGACAACCTCCCCTGTTCGTAAATATATCACACGGTCAAGTTACTTTCCACCACTGTAACATTCTGCCACGGTGACCACTGGGGGCTAAGAATACACAGTAAAATCAGGCATGGGTCCCGCGACCCTCTGACCTTAGGATTCCTGCACTAAAACCATATTATTGTTCAAGTCGGATGGAGGGGGGGAGAAAATATTATCCTAGCTAATAACATGAATGGATGAACACAGAGAAGTTACCTCATAGCAGTAAGGAAAACACTGGAGCAAGAAAGGGAGGAAGAAAAAGAGGTGTAAAAGATACGCAAACAAAGGACTTATCATCTCTATAGTTGGTTAACTTAACCGGAGAAGGATTAGGCAGAGGTAAAGAGGGGTTGAGATAACACAGATAACATACTAAGTAAGCGACTATGGAATACAAAGACACACAAAGTGAAACAGTATGGAGGGAGACAGTGAGTGTTAGTTGTTATATGTCCTGGGATGTAAAGAAATGAACAGAAATAGAATAAGATGATGATGATGTATTTAAATATACTGCTGTATGACCATTGCTCTATGGGACTAGTATCTACCACTGCAACTATTGACTGTACAACATTTTTCAATTGAAAATCACCTTTTGATAGTTCATGTAGGCCATCACACCAGCAATTATTTCCAGCAGGAAAATACAAAATAACAGGATGAAATACTGTGGAAGAGAGAGACATAAAATTGTGATAACAAACAAAACAGAGAAAGCAAGTGAATAACAGATAATAATTGGAATGGACACCGTGTTATTATCAATGTTTTCGTAAACTTTCATGTGACATTAAATAGACAGAAATGCTGTTATAATGTAAGGTAGTATCTTATATCATACATGTTTTCCTCTGCAGTATGCTGTACCTTTCACTCGCCCCATGATATTTAGACCAGGCAGACACATTTGATGCCTCTCATACCACTAGCATGAGTCATGGGCTAAATCTAAACTCTTAAAGACACACTCTGCATGCATGTCTGTTGTATCTGACACATGCATTTCTGACATAAGGAGATGTATACACATGCAGGACTCGGTGCCAGGCTCAGGTTGCAAGAGCAACTAGAAAAAAAGGTCACCCAGGTTGAACCCTTAATATATATGCACTCAGACAAAATGGTGTGTAGTTTGAACAAAAGGGTGTTTGGATTCGGTCCAAACACACTGAAACACTGAGTTCTGGAAGCCTTAATAGTAACAGAAGATGGTACATTGCATTAATATGTTGTTTTGTATTCGGTATTGTATAGGATTGTGATGGTAGGAACAGATGGTGAGGAACGTTTCTCATTACCACAATGAGGAGGTTTCTCATCTCCCGCAGGGTGGCACAGCACCCAATCAGTCCCGTCACCACCACGATGATCCCTGTGGCGATGAGGATGTACGCAGAGGCGGAGTAAAAGGTGGAGTTGAGTAAACTGATGTAATCACTCTTCTCCGCCACTGTCCAAATTCCAACTGCCAACACAGTCCCACCTGCCACCTGAGAGCGCACACACGCACACACGCACACGCACGCGCACACACGCACACACACACGCACGCACACACGCACACGCACACACACACACACACACTCAGTTGTGGTACCTTCAGAATTCAAACCAGATGTTCCTATGAAGAATGTAGCACATCATTAATGAGTGGTTTCTTGAGCCCACAGAGCACAGTTTCTCAAGAAAACATAAAGACTGTGGGTCTCCCGTGAAATACTGAAAACTAGGTCTACATAACAACATAATGAAATGCATACACAGGAGTAAAGTTTAATGGGAAAAGCAGTTCAAATAAGAAGTGTATGAATGGCTTACGGAACATCTGATATGTATCTCTATATAGCCGTCCGAGTAGCTGCATTAAAAACATCTAAACAACTGCCAGCTCACACCCAATGGACTTACCCAGAACAGAACATTAAACAAAAAGAGGAGATATTTCAGACATATGGTTCCACATGTATTCTTTCTCTTATACCGTGCCTCCATTCTGAAAAGACAAAAAAAAAACATTTACACATGGCAACATGGCAAACCACACAGGGCCAAGCACCAGAGTACAGACCGGGCAGAGAGTGCAGAGCGGTCAACAGTATAAACGAACGCAGATGGAAATGGAATGCCCAACGCTCCGGCAGCATGCCAGATCTCCATAACACTGCTGCAGTGAAGGCGGCCTGACATGACATGATCTCCCTGCGTGATGTGAAGATTATACCATAAGAAGATTTCATTATTTATACTGTAAATAATTGAGCCTGCTCACATTGGTGATTGAAGCTAAGATTAAAGCTAAGGCTAAGAAAATACACCCTTCTCTAGTTAGGGCGTATGTGATTGTATGTGCTGTGAGCATTTATGTAGTGCCTCTTGAACATGAAACAGATGTATGTATGATACTATTCTTAGTAATATTATGTACCCATCAGACACACACAAACCATCCTACCATCTAAACACTAATGAAATAAAATACATTGTGAGGGTACTTAGCTTGTCTCAGATGTCTGAGAAGAGAGTTATAAATGTCTTCTATCCCAGTAACAGCACTTTTCTTACACCCTCTCTACTACATTGGAGATCATAGGATTTCTCAAACATTTGTATATGGTAAAAGTTAGGTTTTTCTGTCTAATCTCTCTTGTTTTTTGTACAAAACCAATAGAATATACACTTGAATAGACACCATGTGGTGTTACACATCAAGTGACAATAAACAACAGTGTTTAAAGATTACAATGAGAAATCAAGTAAATCAATTATAAAAATCTAGATAAAATCCCAATCAGCTAATTAAAGACTGTTTTATGTTTCATACTCCGCAGCACCATGTCAAGAAAAGCATTTTTCTTTATTTTTGTGTCTAGAACCAGTAGCTATAGCTATTTTTAGACCATTGTGTCAGTGGAAAAAATTAGTCATTTTCCTGTCCCCTATTTGTCAGATGGTCCTACCTGCTTTTCGATGCAAACAAACCTAAAGAATGAAAGTTTGTGAGTTTGTCTTCAAACTTGCTGGTATTCCAAAACCCAATCCTAATGGTGAAGGTTTGACGTTGGGAGGAACAGTGGAAGTTTCTAGCTGGAGCTCTGGCCCGGGTCCACTGGGCGGGAGAGCGTGTGGATGGGTGGGATATAGCCACTGCCCAAGATTGTCACGAGAGCAGGGCTGCCTCCAGCTGGTGGTTTTGGGACATGGATCGTGGGTGAGGCATGGAGAAATACATTTATTACATGTATAGTAATCTGTATATGTATAGTAATCTGCCACATTTTATTAATGAAGACAAAGTCATCTTGTAGACACAATATGTTTTACTGTATTGGATTACATAATATAGTCAAAGCAATATAAATATTTTAAAGAAATATAAGTACATACATACATATTTGCATTTACATTTAGGGCATTTAGCAGACACTTATATCCAAAGTGACATACAATAAGTACATTTGTCAGAAGAAAGAAAAACAATATATCGCTGTTGGTACAGTAAGGATGTTCATAGAACCAAGTGCCAAGCACTAACAATTGTTAACAATGGTTAACATATGTACATTAATGCATACATCTATACATATTTGATCATTAAACACTGAATAGTAATTTGATCTAGTCCTTTCAATCCAACCATTGTACTTTCACAAGGTGGTTTGGTCCATCAACAGCAGCTTATTTTAGCAGTGTTTTCAGTGAGTGTCAGTGTGTCATTACATTGGCAGTCTTGCTGAGCCACTAGCATCCTATGGAGAGAGAAATGAAGTTCCATCCATCCATCATATTATCCATGTATGCTTTCCTTACAGTACAATTTCATTATCTCATTATTATGTTATTTATCACATCCACCCATCTTTGGTTCAAAATGTGATGAGATGTAAACACATACACAACAAATACCATACCGGGCCAGCTCTGACATCAGCGTTTCTATGTTGCATCCACTCCTGGCAACTCAGCCTGGTGATGCTGCACACATCATCACAGAAAAGTCCATTTAGTAAGCTGCTTTATGGTTTCTGCAGTAAAAAAATCAACCTTGAATCAAAACGTTTCTGCTCACCTCTGCCAGTCTATGGGCCACCTGCTTCGTCACCTTCCTGCTCATGTCATTGGTCAGGTCCTCCTTGTTACCGAGGAGCATTAGCACCACTCCCTCACATTTCCTCTCCCGGAAGACACTGAGAACATGTCAAAGATACTCTCAAACTGGACTCATATTAGAAAACACAGAGCAAAGCGACCCCCTAACGATTGACAGATGTTTTGGAATGTGTAAAGGAACATGCCTAAAGCAACCATTAGTAATATTTTGAATGATTATCAGAAACAAGATGTAACACTGACACAAATGGTTTAAAATGGGTACTGCAGTCCAAGTTCACACGAGTGGAAAGTTGACCCAGACCGAAGTTCACGCGGGTTGCCAGGTTGGGGAAGACAAGTGCATGAGGAGCCAAGAGCAACATTTAGCAATTATTAGAATTTGACAAAGTTAATGTCATAGCTAATGTATATGTTTTGCAATTTATTTATTGTTTGAAAATTATAAACCAGCTCATGTGGCATTAGTCTTGAAATCCTCCTTGAAAGCCTGAAAATACTGGCTGTAGCATTCTCTGATGATTGTATGATTAAGTACAGTAAATACAGCTTCTTTAGATACTTGTTCCAGATTGAGTGTCAGAGCACCTGTACTAACCTGTACACAGTCCAGTCACTCTCTGCCAGAAAGGAGTCCCCGTCGGTGATGTCATACATGCTGAGGATCCCGTCAGCCTTACGGTATTACTGCTGAGTGATGCTGCGGTACCTCAACACAGAGGCAGGGTTACACCTGGACCACGTCAATAGGTAGGCCTAATAACTTGAATAGATAGTAGGTAGGCCTTATAGCTGAACCCCATAGAATAGGTAGGCCTAATACCTGAACCACATAGTAGGTAGACCTAATATCTGAAACACAAGGGATAGGAAGGCCTATCTGAGAGTTCCCCAGGAACACCACCTTGAACACTCGCTGAGGACTAACCAGTGGCCTCTGGAGGTCAGAAGGAGTGACTACAGTCCAGGTTTACTTCAACAGTAATGTTCAGTCAGGTTGTTTGTATATGATAACACACCAGGCACACATACTCCTACTCCCACCGGCTGCAGCAAATGATTAGTGTAGGCGAGATCATTCATCAAATTGTCACATAAAGTATTTTTTGTTTGCAGGGAACAAATATTTGCGCTACCTGGATTTGAGTGTGTGCGTCGTGTTGATGCCCCTGAGCCCTGGATGAGTTGTCTTTTGGGGAGGTTAGAGAGTTCTTCCCTCTCCTGCTCAGGCTGACTGGCGGAGCTCAGCTGTCTTTGAAGTTGATTGGACACACAATTAGTCCGAGAGGCAGAGCAGTTGTTAGGGCTGGTCAAACTGTACACACCTTTTCATTGGGTTTTCCTGAAGTATGTATTTGCCTATTAAAGACCCTTACTTCTGCAAAACCTTTAGGATGGGGCTCTGAAAAACGTGAAAGGGTTTTGAAGATTAAGGCAGAGCAAAGGTTTATTAGGATATAAATATATTGAAATCTGTATTTTTAGGTGATTTTTATGTTTTTATGTGTGCATTGCGTGCTATTGTTTGAATTGTTATTTGTGTGCAAACCTGTAATTAAGCAAGAAGTCCAATACATCAATAGCTTCATTTATTACACTACACAGTACTCATAATTGAATAACAGATGATGGCATATTAACAGCATTCTACATGAAAGGGTTTTTTGTTACAGTTTGTACAATTGTAGTTTTGACAGTGAGATATTTGAGGTACAACAACCCTTCAACCATAGTTGTTACATTTTTTATCTGTGCAATAGCATGACAATCCAAAGTGGATTATAAAGTGACCATTTGCATTTCTCCTGGTTCAAAGTCATAGTAAATGAAACAAAATACACGGTTCTGTTAAGCAGCAGACTACAATCCTTATTTACATCACTCAAACATAGCACAAACCAGAAACTTCACACAAGACAGGCAAACTGGTTAATCTGCATCGTAATTGAGTTGACTAACTAACTACTCTAAGTAAAACTCAAAACAAATGAAATGATCAGCAAAGTGAAGACCTTTGTGACTTGGAGAAGGGTTGTTTAATGGCAGTAGTATTGGGGTTTTGGTAGAGTGGTAAAGACAGTGCGTGGAGGACTAACCCTCTTCTGGGCCTGCTGGGTGTCAGTCTCGTCCCGCAGCCTTTTATTCATGTCCCTGCGAGGTAAAGCATAGAAAAACACAGTAACCAACACAGGGCTAACCTCATTGACATGATGAAAATTAAAGCTAAATTCAGTTAAGGCCTTTTATATTACTATCAGCACCAGACCTGATGTACAAGCTTACCTCAGAATGTCAAGTTGTCTTAAAAGGCTTTCTCTCTCCTTTTGAATGTTTCGAGACACCTTCAACACATTTCTAAAAAGAAGTAGGTACACAATATTATTGAACGACACCAAATTTGATGATACCGAGTTATGGAAGTGAAGAACAACTTTTCATATTATCATTATAATCATCAAACACTTTCAGAGAAGAACCTCACCGTTCCTTGGCGACCAGCTCCTGAGCCGCTGTGGCGTGAACCAGGTTGAGCTGGCTCTTGGCGGCCTGCAGCTCTTCCCTGGTGGACTCCAGCTGTTCCCGGAGCTGACCGTTGAGGTTCTGGATCTGCTGCTTCTGCTCCTTGACGTTGGCCTGCTCACAGCTCAGAGCACGGACACTGCTCTCCAGCTTGGTATAAACACACAGGCCAGGTCTCCTTCACTGAACCAAGGCTTCCCAGAAGGCCTCATGCCTCAGACACAAGCGTATCATGTTTCTATTATGTTTCTAACAAAATGTATAGCCACCTAAAACTATTGCATTTTTGATATATTACTAATATTATAACATATTACACAATCGGTTGATACAAGCCTTTGTTATTGGTATATTTTAGGATAGCACTATACTGATCAGCTGCTATCACCAATATCTAGCACACTAGTGGCTGTCAGGAGGCCAGCTGGGATGCCTACCTCCCTCTGCTTGGCCAGACTGCTCTCCAGCTCCTGTTCCCGCATGCTCAGCTCCGCTTCCAGATGTTGTCCTCTCCCCCACTGTTTAATACTGTCCTGGGTAACGCAACAGCCTCATTAACTGGTATGTCCATGATCATTTGTATACAGTGGGGACAACACACAAAAAGGAGTCTACCTGCGTCTTTTGCTTCTCCCTCTCCTCCTTCAACTGGTTCTCCATTTCTTCATATATGGATTGAACGACGCGGTCATGCTCGCTCTCTCGCCTAGAACAAACCAAACGGAGCTACGTGAGATCAAATGCAGAGGGAACATCTGTAAACACACATGGACCCTGAGCACAGTATTTGCACTGTATGTGCAAGTGGACATGCAGCCGAGTCTGGTACTAGTGGGAACCTGCGCAGGGCCTGCTCCAGGCTGTCTTTCTCCATGGTGCTGTCCTGCACAACGGCCACAGCGTGGACCAGGATATCGTCCAGGGCAGTGAGGAGCTCTGGTTTCTCCCTCTGCAGTTCACACCATAAGGAGGACACCTCCCACTGACTGCCACATTACACCAAACACAAACACACAGCACAACAGACATCAGGAGTAGTCTGACTCTCACAACAGAGTCAGGATGGATCGGGAGACTCATGTCACATGTATAAAAATTGTAGTACATGGTTTCTTCCATGAATGCCTGCATTTAATGTTTATTGTCTACATTAAATAAAATATGAATACTAAACATACAAAATACACAGTACACTTTGTGTCCATCCTTATTATTCAAAAGCCATATCAGAGTAAGTTAGGGGAATTTGACATTGGGTGGGTTAGAAAGTGATGACACTAATCATTTCAAGGGCAAGGTCTTACTTTTTGAAGAGGCTGTCTGCTCCCAACTCCATCAGCAGGTTTACAAACCGGATGACTCCAGGGTCGTGGTTCCAGTCCACCGGGTCTGGCTGAGCCCGCCCCTCGTCCTGGCTTTGGTCTAAGCTCTCATCTAGCACCATGATTCCTCCTAACAGAAAAGGACAACAGGCATAGTGAAATTATTTGTTTATTTATGTGATTGAGGCTCTACACTTACAGTGAACAGTATAAGGGTTATGCAGCCAGCTCATAATTGCCTACAGGTAGGCTGTGTACTTTGCCTCACACCTAGCCACTTGACTGTCCTGCCCCTGTATGTGTAAACAGCACAGTGTAAAAAGACACTCACATCTCTTGGGTGTCAAGAGTCCATCCTAAACTCACCAAGGCCCGCATTAAACTCCACAGGAGTGAGAAATCCATTACTCTGTCTGTCGAGGCTGTCAAAAACGTCCTCCAACTGATCCAAGGACAGTGGTAACTCTTCTTCCAGTCGCTAAGCACAACGAGGAACAACAGCATAAAACATAAAAAATTGAAAAAAACAGTGATACTTGAATTGTATTCCTCCAGCAGCTCTTTACCTGCATGTCTCTCTTTGTGATGAATCCTTTCCCCTCTTTATCACAAAGCACAAACAGCTCCCTGGCTTTGTCCATGGTCTGTGGCTCCTGGTGAGGCATGGTGTCCCTGGTCCTGGGTGAAGATAACCGGACTGGGCTGGACACGGGCCCCCCAGCGGAGGGGCCCCTGGACTTTGGGCTCCATGAGGACGCCTCTCCGCTGCCGTGCCCCACCAGCACCTCTCCGTCGCTGAGCCACTTGGACATTGCTGAGTGAGTGACGGGTTAGCTGACCGATGGTACTCTCAATCAATCAATCAATTTATTATTTAAAGTGCAGTCTCACCATCAAAATGGTCTCAGAACACTTCTGGATAATAACATCAATACATTGATAAAGCGAGTGATATGGACATAAGAGTTGACTGAAATAGTGAGAGGAAAACAAGTTACAGCAAGAATTTACTTAAATAGTGAAGGAGGACAGCAGGTTACATTGCACAGTGCTTTAAGAATAAGAATTACTTTAACATGGATTTAAAAGCATCCACGGACCCTGCTTCTCTTATATGTCTGGGTAGGTTATTCCACAAAAATGGGGCACGAGAGACAAATGCTCTCTTACCGGCTGATCTTTTGGTGGATGGAATAACCAAAAGACCAGCATCAGTGGAGCGAACGGGGCGTGTGGGAGAATATGGGAGGAGAAGCTCAGACAAGTACAAAGGTTTTCAATCCATTTAGTGACTTAAATGTTAATAAAAGAATCTTGAAGTGACAAATAAGTGAATTAGTGTCTTGGCATCACGCAACAACAAAATTATCTAATTTTAGCTATGTTGCTCAGATGATAAAATGCAATCTTGGTGGCAGCTTTGATGTGTGACTTGAATGTTAATTGAGAATCAAAAATAACCCCAAGATTTCTAATAATTGGACTATCAGTAATGATACAGCTATCAATATTAAAACTTATTTCCTCAGTCAGATTTATATGCATGGGCGGTCTCACAGCTAGTAACTCAGTTTTGTCATTTAACATGAGAGAATTTGGACGCACCCAGTTTTTAACTTCCAGACTTCCAACTTGAAAACTTGGGAGCTGTCATTTTGGATTACAGGAATGTATAGCTGGATATCATCCGCATAGTAGTGGAAGCAAATATCATATTTCCGGAATATATTACCAAGAGGAAGCATGTACATGGAAAAGAGCATAGGGCCAAGCACTGACCCTTGGGGCACACCAAACTTAACAGAAGAATATCCAGACACTGTTTTGCTGTAATTTACACTTTGAGTCCTGTTTGATAGGTAAGATTGAAACCATGAAAGCGCTGTCCCTGGATTCCAACATAATAAACGTTAGCACTGGCATGGTCTTGGCAATGAAGACATACTCATGCAGGGTACCATCAAATCAATTTCTTTGAAAAATAAAACATGGCTGTATCAGACAATAGGCCTACATCCAGGAACATTGAGGTGCATAGTGAACCGCAAAAGTTCTACACAGGGTACTGAAAGAATGTGGTCACTCATGGGTCACCTACTGTCCTCCGTCACACACATTGATAGCGTGGTTCTTTTTTCTCGGTCAGAGTTCCTCTCAAACGGCACATGATACACGTGCTTCTTTTGTACAGGATTTCGACTCAATACGAATTCACTTCATCTTAACTCTTGTTCGTGTCTGTGGCAATATCTTATGGCATTTTTATCAACCATTTGAAAGTATTCAAACGTTTTTCATTTATTTGCCGGTTCAATGGGTTGTCTGTGAGGTAAGAGAAAAGCTTAAATGGTATTGTCAAAGTCTGCTCCAAGATAACTGGAGCCCAGCAAAGAGACTCCCGCTCCCTCTGGGAGAAACAGGTGGCCCAGAAAGCAAAGGAACGATCAGCCAATCTGACCATGTTCTGTCCAGTGAACCGGCCCTAATGCCCTCAGGATGGTGTTATAAGCTGCCCTAGGCAGGACAGCCCGCTACACTAAGTCCTTCATTCCTTCCGCTATCAGACTTTTAAGCACAGTCATTTTAAATAACTGTTACATTCCTTTACACGTGGTTATTTATTTATAGTCTTTTTATTCACTGCTGCTCGTTTCCTTTTACTGACCTATGTACGTTGATCTGTTGTCTTATATCTACCTTGCCATGTCACTGAGTTTCTAAGTCCTTTAAGTCATGGGTATGGACTGGGTAGGCTGCAAATGAGTTTCCCTTCTTGGGATAAATAAGATTGATATCTGAATCTGAATCTGACTATGTTAAGGATCAATGCTGGAAAGGCCCAGTTTATGTTTGTATGTTTTATGATTGAATTGCAGACAGTTTGATCACATTATTAGCCAACACCATGTCTTCTGTTTCTGTCTCTTGCTCATTTGAGAATATTGGAAGATATGACTTTATATACTACGCTTCTCAGTAGTGTACTCTAATCACTAAGCACAGTATTGACCATGACACCAATTACTGTAAATAGTGTGAGAGACTGCTGTCGTAGTTCCCCAGAGGGCTGGATAACAGAGACCCCAGAGAAGAGCCTCAAACTGGACTCAATGCCCAGCGTCCATCACGGTTGACCCATGGTTGATTACAATGGGTTCAATATCATACAAAATATTTAGTCCTCCTCCTCCTCTATGTTTACTATGCTGCGTGATTGCTCCCTTGTTTTCCGACCCAGGAGAGGTTACCAGAGGTCTCTCTTATGCGCTGAAAGATCATTTTAAAGTTTGTCTGTTGAGTTAGAGCAGGTGTGATGTGAGTGAGAACAATTGGTTCAGGTTTGACATTTGAAGGCCCTCGTTTTCCATGTAAACAAACAAAGCTTGATGAGGTGTTGTGTGCAGAGTTGCAGGAATTTAGAATTGCTTCTTGAGGGAAAACAAAGGAATCGTGCCTAGAAGTTGTGTGTAAAGTGTGTAAAATAACAATTGTGAAAAACTGTTAATGTCCATGTCTCTCTCTCTCTGCGTCTCTCAGCCACTGAATTTTTTATCACAAATTGTTTATTTACCTCTCTTCTATAGCTGTTGACCAGCAGTTTTGTGTCTGAATGATTCATGGCTTGTTCTGACGGATAAATCACAGAACATTCTTCCCAGATTGTAAAGAATATGGATGTAGACTGACACCGTTTTAAGGGTGTACATTTAACTTGTGTTCTGTTTACATTTTGTCCACCTGGAACGGAGAAATCCATATTTGAAACATGAAGGGTGGATCTTCAATGAATCTTTCACACCGGTCTATGCACAAAGCTCATCAATATTCAACAATTAATAACTTTTTAATTTATAAGGCTGTCATACAGGACCTCAAAAAAGACATTATATGGAGATGAGATCCTACCCAAACGAAGAATACATTTATGTGTGGTGGGTGACTGAATGGGACATAAATGGAATATCGCATCCTGACAGTTACACAATCCTAATTCATATATCAAAACAAAAAAAT
>OMLJ01061572.1:0-10505 GCA_900302595.1 Gadiculus argenteus | reverse complement strand
TTATTTTTGGTTGTGTGTGTGTGTGTGTGTGTGTGTGTGAGAGAGAGAGAGAGAGAGAGAGAGAGAGAGAGAGAGAGAGAGACGGGCATATCTCACTAACGGTTAGTCAGACTGACCGAAGATTTCGGATGTGGCTTGAGCATGGCACAAAGTTGTGCATCCTCGATTTTCAAGATTTTTGCCTTCGTTTTTAAAAAGATAATTATTTCCGTAGGCTGTCGAGTCGTGGCAGTGTATTGTTTCCGAGGGGAGCGCTTTTAGGGGGGCCCACACAGAGGTATATGAAGTATAGAAAGGCAGGATCTCGCGGGGGGTTGGGAGGGGGGGGACATGACATGTGATCGGTGACACATCAGCAGACCCATCTTGATTATGAAAAAAAAAAAAACAGCACCCATAGGGCGCCCCTCTCCTCATCAGATTGTTTGATAAACGGTGTAATGAGCTCACAGACTCGTCTGGTTCCCAGGACGCCACGGGCGACCAGTGCGACCGAGTGTTATTAGCCGTTACAAGCGTTGAAAATATCACCACGTATCACCATGGTGACTTATGCTGCCAACCAAACCTGGTCGGGAGGAGGTTTATCAGCTAAGACTTTCGGGTTAAACCCCCATTTGTGGGTTTTCCCATGGACCTCGGAGCCCGTATCTTACAGGGTTCTCCCCAACAGAGGGTCTTTCGGGACAGATCGATCTCTTGGCATTGCCTGAGAATATTCTTTATATAGAATATTCTATACAGGTTTTCATCAGAGGGTATTTGTAGGCAATGCTACACAAATAAGCTGTGCACTTACTGTTGCGCAATGTGTCTGTGTTTCTCTGTGATTTGCCACGGGCACATTTGCATGCAGTTGGTGATGCAGAAAATCTCAGCAAAAACATGGTGTGCCTTCCTATTCACAAGGTTGTAGCTGCGCTCAATACATTGCTAAATACATTTGTGGTGTTTCCAAACTTTTTACCCACTCAAACTGTCAAGGAAGGATTTATACACTTTCAGAAAAAGGAAACCTCCACATCAGTGAGAGAGTGGTAGAGTGGCGGTAGCGCATCAGTCTTTAATTTCTGCATGCAGGGTTCGTCTCCCAAGTGATGCTCATTTATATGTAGCTTAAAGAGTCCAAATTCTTATGTCATATGGAATACTTCTTCACTAAAGGTTATGGAATTATATTTTTGTGCTTATTTCAAACTTGAACCCATGTTCTCAAGGCCATGCTGGCACCACATCTATGGGGGTAAAAGGCATGATAATGGACCGGCGGGATTTGAACCCCGGTCACTGGCTTTCAGGTCTTATAGTAATACACTACGCCACCGCCGCTACAGCTCAGCCGTTGAAAACAAATGCTATACATTTTCTCTAAATTATAGAATAAAGCAGGTTGGACGTTGCGTTTGCATTTTTAAATGATCACTCTATTGGTATTAATGGCGAACAATTCTGCATTTGGCATAGTTATTTTTTAGACAAAATGCAGAAACTTTTCAGTCACAAATGTACACTTTTACTTGGCTGTTTTTTGCCAGCACGCCTCCCTAGCCTTAATATTTGCAACTGTGTTGCCCCTAGCGGTTATCTGATTCTTGAACTCCTCATAGGAGTTCATTATGACTATCTGTTCCACTTGAGTGAAATATACTGCTCTATCCATTTTGTAAAGGTGAGTAAAATAAACTTTTTACAGGAACGTGCATTGAAACTAAAGCAGTATACCTGGCTTGACAAATTGACTCATAAGTGATCTTCGTGGTACCATTTAACTAGGATTGTGAGTTTTGTATTTGTCGATCCAGGTTATCCAAAGAAAGCCTGGGTATGTTCAGCGCGCTTCATAGTATACCCAACTGTTCAGTAACCCCAGACACTAGTCGTTGTTTACCAGGGCTATGGTTTCGATTCGCTATCCAGGGGTTCCGCGGCTAAGTATCTCCAAAGTATTTCATCAAAGTATTTACCTCCTTTCATTGTAGAGTAAGACAGGAAGGTAAGGGAGAGAGAGGGGAAGACATGCAGCAAAAGACCACGGGCAGGAATTGAACACCCTGCGGTAAGGACTGAGCCTTAAAGGACAATTCCAGTATTTAACACTTTGAACCCCTTTCTGGGTTGTCTAGGATGAAATAGAGTTTCGGTTGACACCGAAATTGTGACTATTGGTCCTGTCTCGGGTATTTGGCTCATTTAGAATCACCCCTGCCTGCTTCAGAATGGATGGCTATGGGCATTCACAAACCTGTCCTTAAAACAACCCTAAACATTATTTTTCAGAATTGTGCAACTCACCGAGTGGTTAGTGGTGTTTGTTGTTGTTCCAAATCAAGTATCGTAACGAAATACAGTTTGTCGTGTTTTAATTGACATTTTGTAAATCCATTGATTTCTGTTGGAAGACTCATTGCTTGTTGACCGGAAACGGAAAGGGGAGTGATTGTACTCTTTTTGCTCGGTTCTAGCTCTACTGTTGAAAAGGAGAATCGAGCGACAAGGCAACAACCAAACGTAAACGGCCCCCTTTCCGTTTCCGGTCCGGTTTCTGTTTAAAAAAAAAAAAGCCAAAAAAAGCCACGACAGAAACTGTATTTCAACAAACACCACTAACCAATTGGTGAGTTGCACATTTCTTAGAACTAATGTTTAGGGTTGTTTTAAGGACAGGTTTGTGAATGCCCGTAGCCAGCCATTCTGAAGCAGGCAGGGGTGATTCTAAATGAGCCAAATACCCGAGACAGGACCAATAGTCCCAATTTCGGTGTCAACCGAAACTCTATTTCATCCTAGACAACCCAGAAAGGGGTTCAAAGTGTTAAATACCAGAATTGTCCTTTAATGCCCCACAGTCTTTCATCTTGGCCCGAGCACAGAGCCCCGCCCGCCACAGCTGCTCTCAGCCAATCAGGCGTCGGGATTAGTCTTATCTCACCATCTCGCCACCAAAAGGTGTGTTTTGGCGGTGGCATCGAGCCAATCGCCCTGTGACATTTAGCGGGTACAATGCGTTAAACTGCCAACCAATAACATCCCTCTGACTGTCTGCCTCGTGTTCCCAACTTAATGAAAGAGGTGAAATCCCACAGAGATTGTTTGTGTCGTGGAGGTGATGTCGCCGGTGGGGGAGTCAAAGTTAAAGCGGTAATTAGACGGGATTGGTTGAAAGGGCGACACTAGAGCGTTTGAACTCTGTTATCTACAGTTGCTTTAATCCTAGCTTGGGGGAGGGGGGGGGAGCCTTTACAGTAAACCTTTTAACACCTCAAAGATGATTGTGTCGTTTTCTTCAATCTTCTTTTAAAGTGCAAAGCCACTGATGTCCCCATGTGCCCGTAGAGCAAATATTTGCACTGGGTTTATTCCAAAAATCGTTTTGCCCGGAGGGTATTAAAATACTACATGGGATGTGGTGCAGGTTTAAAAACAGATATACAAGATACACCAATGCATTGGTCATGTGTCAAAAGCCATTTAAAATGATATTATATAAGAGATATTTTTGAAAAACTTTCTATTGGCTCCAAATGTTGAGTTAATTGTTTAATTAACCTTTGTTGGGTGAAACTTTCAACTGTAAGGTATAAAATATTTATTTCTGAACAATATATTCAACTGAACTCTCCCTCCAAATTAACTTTTTGCTGCTTTGTTGATTACGACTTTTATTGGAACCTTAAGGTCAATTGAGATATTTGATAATGGTTAAAAAGGCTATATTTGGTTCAAAGCATATCATAAGCACAAAGTTAATTCCCCCAACTTCTTACACTGAGTTGTAAAACATTTCTCGAAGCCCATTCTGTCACACAGAAGACAGTGGCCCTGCTAACTGCATCATTTAAAGTTGGCAATTTGTCCCTTCCTTTTGATGACACCTCTACTAAATCTTTAGCTCACCCTCTAGGTCAAGTATTCCATCACAGTGCCAAAATAGACGGGTCATCTCCAGTAAAGTCCCGCCCCCTCGGTCCTGTCCAATGAGCAGCCTGTCCTCTGCAGGCAGTGTGTGTCCTTGTTGGATGCTGCTACTCTGCTGGGGACTTATGTGATCCGACTGTCAATGGCAGCTGCTACAGGACTCACAAAAGGAAAAGATAAGCTTACACAGCATTGAAGGGATGGACACTAGCCAAAATACAATGAGTATATACTATAAGTTGTACTATACAATAAGTCCTTCAGCTACTTATCTTACAAGTATCTTATATTTCAACGACACAATTGTTTTTTAGCATCACAGTTGGTCAAACTTAAATCACTAGCAGTATGGGACTCTTATCTGTACAGGATATACAGTATGTATGTAAATACCAGGAGAGAGTCAAAGGTGTGGCTAAGCTAAGCTTAGAAGGGGCTGTCAAAACCAATTGACCAATTGTGGAGCAGAAAGGTATTTGGGAACAGCTGCATCTCCCAGCATAAGGAGTTGTCAACCCGTCATTCAGATGGAACTTATTTAGCAAGAAAAAAAGTTAGCCCTCTTTTTTCCATTAAAACAGTATCATGTCATGTTATTTCAGATGTTAACAGGAAGTGTTCACAGATGGCAAATTTATTGGACACATTGTTTACACTTTCAGAAGCCAAGACCTCAGGTATTCAGACAATGTTATTTTTTATCTTCTACTTTTCTACATTCCTCTGAGTTTCTATAATACAGATAGTATGGTGTCACATACACGCACTCACACGCACGCACGCACACCCACACAATTTAGAATGTATTATTAGCTCAAATTCTTCACACAAATGTAAACCCTGGTTCATATTTCAGAGATTTCAGGATATTTTGATAATGTTCCGTTTCACTTGCTACTTAATTGGCAGAAGGAAGGAAACACAAACACACGCACACACATACACACACTGTTGTACAAACCATATTGTTATACTGAATTAAGTTGACAAGTCTTCCGACACCAGATACTTCTACACTCGCAAAAACACAATCAACGGTATGCAACACTTGCCAGGGGGAGAACAGCGCGCTCTAATAGTATCGTATGTACAAAATGTTACAAGAGGCAATGCAAGAATGCAAGGATCAAACCACCACAACACTCCATCAATGCAGCGACTGAAACCAAAGAAAACAACCTTTTACTGACTTTCAATTTTGAAGGAGAAAAAAAGAAAATAATGTTTACTGAGTGCTAGCTCTCCCTCCACTGTGTGTGTCAGACTTTTCTTTCTGCTTGAGACTCCGTCCTTGGATATACTGGACTTTAATGATACAAAGTCTAAAGTCAGTGTTAAATCTACACTACAACAGCAGTGTCCGAGAAGTTAACAGCGTCATTTGTCCGTTTCATCCGTGGAATTCTTTTAAACAGCTTTTCAATGTACCGGTATACAATGAACAATGAACGATGCAGTCAGAGTCCATTTGTTGATTTGAAGAGCATTCTTGTCTTCTATGTACTGCTGCCACACCAGATAACTGAGTTTCTGCACGTGTGTACAACCTCACTTAGTAATCTCAGAACCAAGAAATTAGCAGTATTTTTTAATTTAACTTCAGTTTTTTGGTTTGTTTATTTATTTTGGCCCGACAAAGTGGAGGGCAAGAAAAGTCGTACTTTTCCACTCTAGCCGTTGAAGGTCCCCCCTTTTTTTATTACTTAGTCTCAGTCTCCATAAAGTTCTGCTGAAGATGAATGTGTTGTCCCCACGCCACAACAACACATAGAAGACCCAAAACCTCAGCAAAAACAAGAAACAAAAATAAGAAAAAAGCTAGAAAGAAATTCCTTGAAAGAAGATTGTGATCTCAGTTCCCACTTGCTTTCCATCCTCCAAACGAACCGACGCAACAAAAAACTTGTCCGAACAGAAGCTTGAAAGGTGTTGCTTCTCAGGAGGGTGAAGGAGGAGGAGGTGGTCCGTCTTTGCGTCCAGCCAGAGGACTGACTGGAGGACTGTCCTCTTAGCGGACAGGTTGGAGCCCGGGCGGCGGGTACAGGAAGGGCATGAAGCTGAGGACCACTGCAGGTAGCAGCACGGGGAGGCCTGGGAGTCGCAGACCAGACCAACAACTTCTGGGAACAGTGCGGGGATCTGCCAACTCGTCTTGCTTAGAATTCTGCCCACAAATGAAGAAAAGAGCAAATCTATTAAACTATGAGGAATACAGAGCTTGAGAGATTCAGTGAGAGTTTCTGAATTTATCCGGAACTTTTCATGGCAACACAGCTTTTAAAAGGTTTGCCTTGAAATATTCATGTTTTTGTCTGTTGGTATACAGTACAAGAAACTGTAAGGAATAATACAACTTTGGAATTTGAGACGTTTAAACCAAACACACAATGGATGAGCGCAGGGCAGTTTGTTCATCATCCCTCCTCACTGCATGTTTTGTGGTCATGAATACCTTCCATAATTCCATAATACAAATTGAAGTTGCAATCAATCAGCAGAAAGACCAAACCACCCCTAGACAAACAGAAGTGATTGCTATTGTTATTCCTTGTTTCGGCTCAGACTCTATGGTGACATAAATTTGAGCCAATTAGGAAGAGGAATGGTAATGACCAGCGAGTTGTTGGCTGTCCTCCACGTTTGGGTTTTGTGTTTGGCGATAATGGAGGAACAATAGCGACCAAGTTGAGGGTGAACAAAAGAAAACTAAATGAAATGAATTAATATTCTTACCACACACAGAGCAGTGTCTGCTGTTGCGTTTGACTCCAGTTTTTGAGCCTGAAAGAAAGACAGACAGAATTCAGACAGGCCGTTTGAATGAGTGTGTGTGTTCTGGAACTGACCGCTGTTCTGATCTGTTAGCAGAGTCAGACAGTGTCTATGCCAGTGGCGGCTAGTGAATTTAATGTTAGGTGGGGCTGAAAGTTTGTAAACCACATTTTTGTGATTTTCACATACAAACAAAGCATTCTGATGCATTCTGGCAAAATAATAAAGACAAAATAGAAAATGTCCTTACAAAGACGAATGTTGCTGGGGAACTAAGTTTTAACTTAATTTATTTGCCTTGTATAATTCAGCAAGATTAAAAGTGCAAATACATCAATAAAAATTGGGAATTATACACAAGTTAACATTCTCTATCTGTGTGGGTCTGTATGTGTTAGAATGTGAGCGAGTAAGAGAGCGAGAGAGAGAGAATGTGATTCTAAAATAGGTGAGTGTGTTACGGCCGATCTATTGTGTTGTTAATTCTCATAAATCTATCTACAGTCAAGTATGCATTTAGACAAATACGATAAAATATGAATTCCACAAAATTCATATAAATGTGCAACCTTTTATGTGTGGTTGTTCAAGACACACTGAAGGCATGATGCCATAGGTTTGCAAATAACTATATACAATAGGCACATTGAAGGCATGATGCCACCATAGGTTTGCAGAGAACTATATACAATATGCACACTGAAGGCATGATGGGTTTGGTCCAGGCAGAATCAGATTAAGACGATTTTAAAAGTAGACAAGGAAAGCAAAACAGCACATTTTTAGATCCACATCTAGTTAGCCAAGCCTTTCTGTCCAACCGCGTCTGTGTGAAACTCCTTGTGTAGGACTTCTGCTTCTCTTTGGTAGGTGTGGTGGGAAATAATTAAGGTTTTAAAGGATAACTGTAAATAATGAAGTCAAATAGTGAACAATATCTAATATTACCTGGCTATATTCCATCAAACAAAGACCAGCATTCTCAAGGACATTAACATGTGCTCTCCAGTCACAAAGGAACCCCAGCCTCATTTACGTATAAATAACCTAAAGGCTGATTCACACTATAGTGAGGAGAAACGTTCTCCTGCAACTTCTTGCTTATAAAATGAGAACGTATATCCTATAGGCTTTGAATTAGAGTTAAATTTATCATGACTGTATATGCCACAGATTAATAAAGTGGCATTGTTATTTACTATAATACATATTTGACTGTTTAAATTGTTGGTTTCACAGGGTCCATCTCTTAAAACCATGTGGTAAGTCATGGTGATTTAAGATCAGGTTTATTAACAATGCAATGAATGGATTCAAGAATCACATCATGTAACAAATGTGTAATCTGTAACTTTATTTAACTACAATGTTTAATATGTATTCCTTTTATGTAACTCTTGTAAGATTACTGTAACAATGTTTTGAGGACATTGTGGGCGGGACGACAACTGTAATGCGGAAATGTAATGATAGAAGCGAGAGAATAGCCCATAGTTTAGAGCATTGTGATTGGCCTAGGGGTATTAGGGGCGGGGCTTACAACAGCAGGTACAGGTGACTGTTCGTCGAGCGTGCTTCAGATCTTTTGCAAACTGTCTCAGGCTAGGTTGTCTCTCTGCGTAGTGACAAAGTATTGATCATTCAAACCCAACCCTTCTCGACCTCTCGTAATTTGGTAAAGTATTAAGTCGTGGCTTTTATCCACAACATAGGCTGTGTAATATTAATGTTCTCCGGCCTGTCTGGTCTGGTAAGTTGTTTTATTTGAATTTTTTCAGCGTACGTCCTCTGAAATGGGTTTTCTAAAAGCGATTGAACCGAATTAGAGGGTAATTTGTCCATATTGAGCACAGCTGCAACACAACTAGGTGAGGCACGAGCAACGCCCCACCTCTGCGAGCAACGTCAACTGTTGCCAGGCAGGTCACCAGTTTGGGCTCCACTGCCAGCGCCCTAAACCCTCCGTTCAAACTGAATGGAATCAGAATTGCTATGGCCACTCTATAGCCGTGAACCGTGAACTGGCACCCATAGAATTCAAATGAGTCTGTTTAGAGCCTGAATTTCACCATGAAATGTAAATACAGTGGCAGAATATTAATTCAGTGGGCACTCTTAAGTAAAATTAAATAGTTTAGTAGCCTCAACAAAAAAAATCGAAATTGTATTTTATTTGTATTTTATTTTTTGGCGGGGGGAGGGGGGGGGGCGGTGCCCTAGCGCCCTCTATGGGCCAGCCGCACCTGGTCTATGCTCTGGGCTTAGAGCGTTCATGTTTATTGGACATAGGGGAGCAGGATGGTGTCATTAGGGCATTCGGGTACTTGGGTTTGAACACTAATGTTCGCAGGCCATGTCCCCTACCTGCTGTTTAATGACCTGTATCTGAACTCACTGTCAGTTGCTTTGGCTATTGGAACCTGTCAGGTATCGTCCAATATGTGTTTATAGATCAGTGGTTCCCAGCATCTTACGTTGTTACATCACTGTGACAGGTTGGGAAGCTCTGATGAAGGGAGTGTGAGGATGAAAGGGATATCTGGAGGTGGTTGCTTCTGCTCCCATGCAGGACTTCTTTGTTTGCCTTTTGTGTTTGTGTGTTTGTTTGGGTGAGAGGGGGGAGAGAGAGAGATTAAGTGTTTATGACAGCTTCATAAATTAAATCCTTTTTTTGTAAAAATGCACATGGACACACACACACACACACACACACACACTGCACCCAGATAGCGAGATGGAAGGGGTGTATGATGAAATGGTGGCTGGGTAATGTAGTAAACACACACCTCATACTAGTGGGAATGGGGGGAAAAGGAACAAATGATGAATAGCTCTGTGGGAGGTCTTCTCCACGAAGGGAACCTTCACACTGTGATAAATCATATTATCACTATGAAAAAATAACATGATAAATCACCTCACTTAGAAAACCCTCCGATATCATCTAATTTATTTATTATAATAAAGTGCTGTGGTTTCTTATCGCTGGGGAATATCTTCAAGCGCCTGGGAATGTATTGGTATAGCCCAGAAACGTTGTGCAAACGGTAGGGGTTATTTTAATGTATTGTATCTATTGACAAATAAAGGAAAATACGTATTTACTTTAATAACTAGGATTAAAATCTAAATAAATGTAAATTAAGAAGAGCAACCCTCAAATGCTCTATTTATGCCAGAGTAAATAGAACATGATCTCTAGGACTAGGACTCGTCATTTTAAGAAATTTGAATGTGGAAATGCTACATTCATCTCTTTAAAGGGGCCCTATTTCACCAGCGGGTGTGATGTCGACTAGCCATTAAAAGTCATTAAAAATTGACCCTTTATTGAGATCACAAGTGGGGCTTTTCACCAGTGATTTATGACGTAGAGATAAAGTATCCCATAATACATAGTGGTTTTTATTTTCATACGATTTGTCTGATGGCTTCATATGACACTTGGGTATATGACACATAATTCCCAAATTCTCCCTATTCCCTCCCTTGCTTGTTCCCTTAATAGTGTTAACTAGTTAGGGATTAGGGACTGAGTGAGCAGGGAGTGCATGATTAGAGTGTGTCATGGTGGATTGGGGTCAGAGGTTGCATTCCTGCTTGGGCTATGCCTGTAGCACTGATACAGTGATCGCTGTCAAGTTTTGACATGACGGCTTCAGCGACACCGACTCCCCACCGAGGGATCCTCTTCCAGGCCGCGAGCGGAGACGCGGGGTATGAACCACGCGTCCACCGGAGCTGTCAGCAGACAGGACTGGGGCTTTAGACGTCTACTGTCTGGGCTAAACTGATCTCTAAAGATTTAAGGTTGACAT
>OMLJ01061565.1:0-14427 GCA_900302595.1 Gadiculus argenteus | reverse complement strand
TTTGGGGGGCGGGGAGGGGGGGAAAACTGGCGTGGAACTCGTCAGAGCGAAGAACAAGCCTGTGTCTGTAATGCTGGCCTCGTTCTCGACAGGCAAAGTGAAGACATCATCCGTTTGTTTTAAAAGGCCCCCCCGCTGCTCTACTGTAGAGGCCTGGGCCCCGGAGCCGAGCTGGCGCTCAGCCGGTGTCCCATACTGCAGACGGCGGCGACTGCGGCGGCGTTGACTCGGAGCACCTCCTCCGTCTTCTCGCTGCTGAGGGGCGGAGTCAGGACCCCCGAGGGCATGGGGCAGTTGCTGGGACGCTCGAGTTCAGAGGTCCGGTACGAGTGGGCCTTGTCCTGTGAATGCAAAGTACATAACGTCTGTGGAACGGCACCGTCGAGTGAACTGCAGGGTCGTTGCTACCGTATCTTTTTTTTTAGAAGGGTCGACTTATTTTTTTCTTTAGTTTTGTACATTTTGCTTGACATTTAATAGCAATTGTATTTCGACTACCAGCTGAATAGCCAAGAGTTCAATCCTAAATGACCGTCAGTACACTTCAGCAAAACGCCCACTAACTGTATAGTTCTACAGTCACGGCAAGTCGCTTTCGATATAAAGTTCACTTAATAAGCATGAATTAATAAAAGGCATTTGGACTTTGTCGAGACTGAACTATATCCATCATTTTCCTAAAAGTAGAAGAGTACGGTTCATATTAGACACATCAATTCTAAAGTATTCCATATTCAAGCATCTTCCTTGCTTTTCTGCCGAGCCTACACCACAATTCCACTATCGGCAATCCATTTTTATTGTATTTTCGGCAAATGAAACCTTGAACTGAGAGCCTTTCCACGTATGGCGGTGTCACAAGCCATTGGCTTTTACTTGCAAAGTCAGTAGAACACACAACACATTTTCAATCAATACATTTGCTTATGCTACACAATTCATACACCTCAATATGAAGGAGAAGCAATTAGTCATATGAACAGAAGTAATAAAAATAGCCAATCAATACTTCTGAACATGGATTGCCTGGCTGCAATTCCACGTCAATTGCAGTCAATCTATATTCTTTGTAATAGATCTTGTATTTTCTTTTTTTAATCGCTTTCCATAATAAGCAGTATTTTGATCCATAGGGCTAATTTTTAACTCCAATACTTAAATATGTCTTGAAGACTTAAATCAGTCTTGGAGTGGAGTGAAACACTCAAACACATTGTATGTGTGGTGGTGTTAACCCTTACCAGCAATGTCATGTAGCCGGTGTGTATCTGAATATTGTGTGCGTCGTCCTCCAAGATTCCTGGGAAGGTCTTCATAGGGGAGCCGTCTCCTTCTTGCCGGAGGGCCATGGCGAAGGGCACCATCCACCTCACACACTCATCCACCTCCACCCTCTTCAGGGCTGCATAGACACGAGAGAGAGAGAAAGCACAAGATGGACCGTCAAAATGGAGCTGGTCACCCAAATACAAGGGAAATTATATAAGTATGTAAGGCTTTCAGAAATCGATTCACCATTGAATAGATTCAAATGGCTACGGGTCTAGTGGACTGAGGGTTTTGTCTTTTGACCAGAAAGCTACTGGGTCTGATCCCGAATGTTCACCTAAAAAGGCATTGTTCAGCTAAGGTCACTTAGTGTGGATAAGTAAAATAGATTATCTACTACGTATACACTGATTAACTTTCCTGCTCAGAACCTCAGAGTCCTAATGCTGTGCCAGATGAATGCATTGGTGACTTCAGTAGTGGCACCTTGTTACTTGCAACTAGCTGACAGATGCAGGGGACAAGCTGAACAGCGTTAGGCAGGACAGACGCCCCCTTGACCTCTGAGCATGTCTTTTACCTGACACGTTCTCCACCAGCTCCAAGGAGGAGAAATGGAAGAGGGCCGAGGCAGCGAGAACGCCGTAGGGAAACTCCAGACACCGCACGTCCAGCAAGCAGAGGTCCAGCAGCTGGGGAAGGAGGAAGGGATATGACCACTTCAAACCATTCTCCCATATAGATACATCATGCAGCTGCATTTCCATGCATCTATACCAATGCAATAGTCAATTTCAAGTCAATGTAGTCAATATATAGCGCTTTCATCCAAAGCACTTTACAGTGTTGACTGACATCAGCCACTCATGCACACACCAACGGCTGAGTAAACCACGCAGGGCAACAGCCAGCTCGTCAGGAGCAATTAGAGTGAGGCGTCTTGCTCAGGGACACCACGACACGGGGATCGAACCAGCAACCTTGCGGTTACCAGCCAACCCTCTCTCTACCACCTGAGCTAATTTTACATTTATGGTCAATAGACTGGCACTATGGTTTAGGAAATAACTACAATCCATGAATCCAGATATAAAGCACACCGGAATCTTGGTATACTCAACAAGTGTCTACTAAAACACACCTTCGCGATCTGTGTGAATGTGGCCTGGGGGTATCTGGGGATGAGCAGCTCCTCCGTGTCCTTCAGGTAGGCCACCTGCATGTAGACGTTGAGCCAGGAGATGGGCGTCTGGGGACTGAGGCTCCAGTTCAGCTCCTGAGCACAGAGTAAAGCGTTGAGAGAAAGACAACATTTGAATAAGCGCCTGGCAGCCAGGGGCACAAAACACGAATTACATCAAAGATTGAAGAGCATGTTCCCCACGTCGCCATCTTGCCCTACCTTCATGATGATGACCTCCATGCTGAGGATCTCATCTTCAGTGCAGGCTTCGTCCGTCACATAGGCGAATTGGTGCACCTTTGGAGGGTACATCTCCTGCAAAAGAGAGGCCACTCTGCATCAGAGAGAGAAATGACTATGGTGGTTGACGCAGAGCGTGTGTGTGTATCTAGAAAGTTTGATCTCTGGCAACTACTGGAGCATAGCTCCCTGATCCCATTTCCCCTTGAAATGATTGATTGGCTCAACAGAATACCCGGTTTATGACTCATATTTACGCAGGGAGAAGCTGGTGCTGAAACTGATTACAGACTAGAGCAGAAGACCAACTCGGATCGAGCAAGACCCATGTGTTCATAATAAAAGGACTATGAGACACAGCTTCTAAAAATGTAGATATATTCAAAAATGACACCACACCACCAAAAAGAGGAGTAGATCTTCCTTGTGAAACCTTGCATCAAGTGCACACGCTAACTGGAAAAGTGCAATGTTTCCCCATGAGCGACTAACATGCTAACCTCCATCTTGGCGGCGATAAAGAGGCAGCTGATGCCAATGAGCTGCAGCGTGGACTTGAACACGTTGCTCTGCGTGGCCATGAAGCGGTCAAAGTAGTCCTGGGCCAGGTGGTACGACTCCCTGTGCAGCTTGTACACCTCACTGACCTGTGATTCAACACATCATCGATCACTTCACTGCTGCGGTCTGAAAATGTGTGTGCACTGTGACAGGACATTCCATTAGTAAAGACTAAAACATTAGCAAGATGACTAATTATCTCTGCAGAGTGTGGTATGCAAAACAAAAGTTACAATTAATTCATGGGCTATGCATGTAATTCAATTGATGAGTGGACTTGTTGACCTTTCATCAATCCCCATGAACCATGGGGCAAAGGGTGGAAATAGGCCTAATGTCCTAAAGTGCTAAGGGGTAAGGGGAGCGTTTCATCATAACTATTTTCTATTTAAATAGGCCCAGCCCCAGCCCAGCCCATGAAACACTACATGGAAATACTCACACAGGCTGGGTAATGCGCTGGGCACGGATACATTTTATGAACTATAACATTAAATGAATGTTTTGAGCAGATAAAGACAAAATGCCAAACAACTCAGTATGAGCCAAAGTTAAACTGTTGAGATCAGGGTTTATTGTTGTTTGACAGACCTCCATGAGCCAATCCAAGAGAATGGCCCTCATCTTGGGCTGAAGATGAGGATGCTTGTCCATCATGTGGACGTCCCTGGTGTAGCTCTTGTCCTTTTCCAGCATGTTGTTCCACACAACGTCCTTACTGGCCCAGCTGAGTCAAATAAAAGAGGAAATACATTTAATTAAACATCTTTGTACACAGACTGACAAACCAGATATATTGATTTTATGCATTACGAGTCACTGATATGTAAAACTATATGTTCTAAAGACATCAGGATTTCAACTCAACTTACAAGTCCATGACTCAATCTTAAGACACATTAGAAGGTAAACACTTTCATTAACTTCCTGCTGTACACAAACACAGTGCTCACCATAGCGCAGGAAGCGGGGAGGATCGCACAGGGGTGACAAAAATGTTGCCAAATGTGTAGTGAGGGAATCCTCCACTGATCAGGGTAACCGGTTGGTCCTCTTCCTGATCAGGTGTGGGGTTCCACCTCTGTGGACTTGTGCAACCAGTGTCTGGACTGCCATGCTTCAAAGACAGAAAAAGTGGATTGTAGGGTGAGGACACTGCAGCCATGTATGATACTAAATGAAAAACAACAAACTGAATTGCACGGACGGCAGCATTTAAAGCCTAGCGTAGTATTGGGGAGCAATTACCTGTAATATATCTTGGACGATAGAACTTTTCAAACATTTGACTAGCCGCAGGGGAAAGGTGGGACAGTATTTCCATGATGGATCAGATATAGGCAAATAACTACCTTTGAATCCCGAAGCTTCTTCTGGGTCATCTCGGCCACCTCCTCATCTGGATCACGCAAATACTGAGGAACGAGCAACGAGAGATGTGTGAGCTTCATATACGGCCTTGATCTAAAAAGGTGGATGCAATCTGTCATGTATTGAAATCAAGGTAAACATATATAACTGTACCCGCATCATCATATACCATTCATGTCAAGTACCTTTGAATCACAGAACTTAATTAAGAAACACAAATCAGTCTAGCACTGTGCCCTAGTCTAGACAGCTGCATCCTACTGAAATGCATCCTTGGGAGACTAGATGAATGTGTAGATGAATTCAATGCATCAATCAAAGTATTTTATACATTAGATATTACAGATGAAGAGATGTGTGTTCATGCCAAACCTGTTACCCTGCAAAAAACAAAGCCACGACTACAGCAACAGACAACAAGCAGCCAACAACTCACAATAGCAACATCTGCCTTCCTCTTCCTCGACCGCGTTGCATTATCATGAGGAGCCGCAGCAACAGACTTTGGTTTTGCCTCTTGCCTGAGAGAAAAAGAAAATAAACCTCTATCACATGCAACACAGACACCGTTGACACTTGCATTAGGTTGCACCCCGTTTCAGTCAAACTAAAAAAGGGGTAACTACAGCAGCAGCAGCAGCGGCAGCAGAGGGCTAACTAGCTGAGCCCGCTAGCAGCACCGAACCCACACAACTTTTATTTGTCGCTCCACAATAACGTCCAACGTACCTTGTTCCTAGCATTATCCCCACAGCCGGATCCCTCTGTGTCAGAGCAAACCTAGGGACACGATGTGGGCTGTTAGTTGACACGAATTTATACTTTTAAACCACAGTAAAACAGTCTCCCCCAACCCCCACTCTGAGCCCACACAAAGCCCGGCTCAGCGCGGGGAAATGGAAGGCGGACATGATGCGTTCCCGGCAAAAATTATACCCCGAATATCGCAAATATAACTCTGACGATCGCATCGACGGCGAGACCGGAGTGTACACGTTGAACATCGTGTGTCGGTGGACGACATCGTGAATAGGAACACCATTATTTTTTGCCAAACTTTGGACAGCTGGCTTTGCCCGGGTAATGGCCGAGCAGCAGCTGGGCTCTCTGGTGGCTTTCCATTCATCCATTCTCTTAACACGACTTTTTATCGCAATGACATGTCGGTGATGGTCATTAACAGGGGTTGACTCGAAAATATGCGCATGCTTTTTAATTGTTACACCTTAATTAGCATTAGCTTAGCACTGGAACAGCAGCCACAAAGTTAAAGCGCAACACGACTCACCTCGAGATTTGCCCGCTTTGCTTTGGAGTGCACTCTTATTATTGCGAATACGCGTTGCTCTTAGTCGCTTTGCAGGAGTCGGATTGTTAAAACACTAAAAGAGTGTCAGCAGGAGTCACACAGATTCAGCAGCAGGCTTGTGTGTGTATGTGTGTGTGAGCCGACAGCTTGCTGGTTCTGGGGAGCTGCTGGCGCGACTATTTTGCGCCTTCTTTGGGAACAGATGACTTGATGCATTACACGTCAGGAGGAGGTGATTTAACTTGGCGCTAAACAACACACCGCCGCTCCTCTTTGCACCTCTCTACCCAGAGATATAAGAGAAGCAGGGTCCGCGGATGCTTTTAAATCTATGTTAAAGTCATTTTTATTCTCAAAGCACTATGGAATGTAACCTGCTGTCCTCCTTCACTATTTAAGTCGATGCTTTGCTTTAACTTGTTGTTTTCCTCTCACTATGTCAGTCCACTCTGTTATGTCCATATCACTCTACTTTATTTATATGATGTTATTATCCAGAAGTGTTCTGAGACCATTTCGATGGAGACACTTTAAATAATAAATTGATTTATTGATTTATAGACAGCACCCCCCGACCCGCTCGGTGTTCTAACTTCAAAAAGGTGGTTCACAACACAATCGCCTTAATAAATACCCCCACAGTGATGTGTTATTGTTAATATTTCACATTTTACCGGCAAATGGGGGCGTGTTGACTACAATGACAGAAGGGGCGGGGCTTAGGAACAGGAAGTGTTTGGATACCGCGTGGCTACGCTGTCAGATGTAAACAAAGAGCCCTAGCCTTCTCCCGGCAGCCCAATACACTGTGTTTTATGACTTTATTTCACAGGGATGACGGCTACATCGTACGGAATCACCTGCAACAACATAGGGCACACGTTGTCATTGTGTAGAAATGTCTGCTTTGGTGTTTATTGTCAGGGTCGGGGTGTGAAATCGCATAGCTTCTCGCACGGGACAACACTCTTTGAGGATTTCTTGCATAACATTCACGGAGACGTGTTTGATGCATGTCAGTTTCCAGTGCGATCTTCAATCTGTTGAAATAAGTCGTTGGGTTGACTGTTTAGATTTGTTGTTCAGTGAAGTCAAATTGGACATCGGACTGTCACGTGACCCAGATGGCCTCTCACTCAAACACACTGGGTCCCTATCCCCCCCCCACACACACACACACACCACTCTCTCACACTCACTCACTCTCACACGCAATCTGTATTTGCATTTCTTGACCGTACGAAAATGAAGTTCTCGCAACTTTTTGGGCGACTTAAATCTGTAGTTATTGGAATGATTCATGTCCAAGCATTGCCAGGTAAAGCTTTATTAAGAACTATTTCTTTCTGATTTGTAGATTGTCATCCAAACGTTGTCTCTGTACTTGGAAATGATTTAGCCTAATATTTGATGCATATGCTGTATGATATCCCAGGTACGCCTTTGAATAAGATGAACATTTCTCAAATTACTCATGAGGCATGCAAAGAAGCAGAGATGTACCTCAATGTGGGGATTGTGAGTAGATACATTGCACTAAGAATGGTCAAGAACAGCTATCAAATAGTACGTTTGATTTTAGACAACAAAGAAAAAAAGTGAACAGGAAATAAGTCAAGTATTGCCTCTGTATTCCCTTTAGGATGGCTTGATCATTGAAAACATGCACGATATCCCCTACTCCTTATCCGTGGGCCCCGAAGTGTGTGCCTCCATGACAGCAGTGTGTACCGCTGTGAGGGGCCTCTGTCCTACTCTGCCCCTTGGAATACAAATACTGTCTGCTGCTAACAAACCAGCCATAGCTGTGGCTCTCGCTTCAGGTACAATACACTACAGTATGTTGGACTACATCTGTTCTCTGTTCATGCATCTCCTTGCATTTGTTGTCACTCAAAATTCCACAGAATCCAAGGCTGGGTTTATCATAATTTACCAACATGTTGCTCTATATCCGTGTGGTTGTATGGTGCCTTTTTTTTAAAATCAGGTCTAGATTTCATGCGAGCAGAGGGTTTTGTGTTTTCCCACGTGGCGGATGAGGGCCTGTTGAACGCATGTGCTGGGGACCTGCTGCGGTATCGCCGGCAGATAGGAGCGGAGCACATCCAGATCTTCACTGACATCAAGAAGAAACACAGGTGTGCTCCCGAGAAGCAGGGGACAGGAGAATGAGTAGGGTGTCCGATTCCCTGGGCGAAAGGCACTGTGTTCGATGCCCACAGCCCAACCATCCATGGCATTCGTGGCCTACTGGTTAACCGAAGGGTGGCCTGTTCGAATCTTGACCAGTAGGCAAAAATACGGGGGGAGTAGTTGTGCAGCACTCTCCTACTTCCTTATCCATGGATGAGGTGCCCTTGAGCAAGGCACCTGAGACTGACACTTGCAAAGGGGATGGGTCAAAAGCAGAGAAAGAATTTCCCCCAAAAAGGGACAATAAAGGATAACTTAACTTAACCAGTAGGCCTCCTTGATGCTTTGGATGCATAGTAAATCACAGACTTTCAAAATACCTTCATATTGTAAGAGCTAAACTTTCTCTACTGCTACAAACTATGACATCATGACAGCACAGAGGTGCCTTTGTGTGATTTGCGTGTGTGTGTGTTTGCTTCCCTAGTTCTCATGCCCTGACGTCTGATGTGAGCATAGAAGAGACAGCGAAGGCAGCTGAGTTCTTCCTCTCAGACGGCATCATCGTCACAGGGGTCGCGACCGGGGCGCAGGCAGATCCTCAAGAACTCAAAGGTGGTTTTCACCAAAAAAATGATGTTTATAATTACTGTCCATAAGTACTGTCTTTCCAAATGCCTTGTGCATGAGTATAGGATAGTTTAGCGGTTAGGGTGACACGCAGCCCAATGGTTGTGTGTTTGAACCCCTGCCCTGACTAAGGGGTCGTGCACCGTAGTCTAACTGGTATTCCCCTTTGATTTAAGGAGCATAGCAAGCACTCCCAAAATTCCTGATGTACCTCTCCTGTCTGCCCGCTAGAGGGCGCCCGTGTAGGGTAGGGTTTGAAATCCAGACTTCGTGTCAGCATCAGAGTTGACATGGGTTGTTACCCAATAAGGCAGGCGGAAATGTTGTTGTGGTGCTTGTGAGATTCTGCTCTCCGAGGACAGCATTTGCACAGATACTCCGACCACCACGGGCATGCTCCTTGTAAAGGATTTAAATTAATAACTATTATATATTTATAATTAGAATATGAAAGACACTGAACACATAGTGGCAAAAACAAAGTTCAGTAGGCCTAACCATATTTGGGTCAGTAGGACATTCAAAACCTCTAACCTACTAACAGTCTGTGACAGCTTAATTTTAAATGAATGTGAGCAGTACAACCTGTTCCATGTGAGCATTTAAGCCTGGCTGTTCCACCATGATGTGCCTGCGTCAAAGTCTCAGTGTCCTTGGGACTTTCCAAGCTAATTTGGGCCTCGGGATTACTATTTCAAGCCCCCCGACCAACCCACCATTTCGAAATACAGTATATTTCATATACACACAGACAAAGACACACAGGCACCAGCTGAGAGCAGGGATCAAATTACAGTGTCAGGGAGGTTAGCTTGTACAAACTAAGTCCAAGATTCCTTGGGTGCATGTTTGTCAAAACCTAAATGCTTTTTGGAAATATCCTACGCATATGTGACAACTGCAAGAAACCTGCCTGAGCAGCAGTCAAAGGGAGAAGAGTGTCAACCCTTGAAACATTTACATGTACGGTTGAAGTTGAGGTCAAGTGTGACACCGCTTGTGGAGGCCAAAAAGATCACGTTGACCCTTGTTTCCACTCGTGAGATGCATTACATCTGGCTATAGCTGGCCGATGTCCTTTTGGACAATACTTGGCGGCATGTGTGTTGGGTTGCAAGGGTCCTCAGCTGATTGGAAGGTTTGTGATTTGAAGTGGTGTTCATCTCTGCGGTTGTTGTTAATAAGATATATACTGGCAAGGGCCCCGGCTTGGCTGAGTCCCTGCCTGGTGGTCTTTGTGGCTGAAGGGGCTGTGGAGGGAGAGGGCCCAGGAGAACTGTGGGTCTGACAGCTGCTTCATTCTGCTTTCAGTGTGTGCTTATGGAAGCCACTTGTGAACACTGCATACCATTTCAAACTGCTATAGCAAGTCATGATCAGTCATACTTTTAAGAACATATTTGCTAGTTGCATCCTTTTTCAAAATCATTGTGTAATAGCAAAATCAAAATAGGCTTAAGAAACAGTAAAAGTAAAACAGGCAAAATCAAGAGATTTCATATCAAGAATAATAACATTGTCAGCATGCCAAAAATATATTATAGACAAGATTGTCATCTTTTTGTATTGCTCCCATTCAGCGGTTGCCCAGAGTGTGAACATCCCAGTGCTGATTGGCTCAGGAGTGACGTACGACAACGTGGATCACTACAGCGATGCAAACGCCATGATTATCGGCTCTCATTTCAAGAAGGACGGGCACTGGGCCAATCCTGTCGACCTAGAGAGAGTCAAGAGGTTTATGGGAAAGATCCAGCAACTTCGAGGATAAGGCTGTCGGTACAAACTTCTCATGTGTTTTCCTTTTGTGGAAAATTGTATAGTTGTGTACATGGTTGATCACATAACCTAGGCATCCTAGAGAAAGATAACTTATCCATAGGTTAACCTGCTCCTTAATTACCTGTATCTAAATTCACTGAATGGTTTAAATTGGGTTTTTTTTTACTTTCAATTTTCTCAATAAAATGACACCCAGGCCACAATTTAAAAAACAAGATTTATTCGATTTTTTTTGTACATTTTTATAAATATTCACAAATACAAAAAGGCTGTACATAATACAATTTCATACATTATGTAAAGGCTTCAATGATGTAACATGTTAAAAATAAGAATCCATTGAAAAGTATAAAATGGTATACATTCTGTCATCTTTAAATCAGAATTCATTTTAATTGCAAAGACATTTAAACAACATTAAAATGACGTTATGTTTCTTCACATACCATAATTGTTGTTAAACTCAGTTTGGTATGAAAGGCACCCGTAACGCATAATCAAATCACAACAACATCTAAATGAAAGGCACACAATGTGACACACACAAACTATCAACGTTCAACTTCTAACTTTTTTATATACGTTATATATATACGTTTTTTTCCTATGGACTGGTACTACTACTTATTCTGAACAGCTATACAAGAATTTGATACTGTATCAGGATTTGTACTGAATGACAAATTTCTGCTTCGACTTCTCAGACCTGAGCAGGTGACTCTTGGCTTTCATGGATGAAGTGAGGAGATTGATCGTGTCAGAAGAGGATTTCCTATGCAGCTTGGCTCAAACAATGTTCCCTAAAACATTTGATACATTTGGTGAAATAAAACCTGCTGTGTACTAACAAGAGGAAAACATGTTCATACATACACAAGGAAAGTTTGTGTAATAATAAGCTTTGGCAACCATAACCAATCAAGGTTTTTAGATGTGATCTGGCTAGCCTACCCACTACGTTATAATGAAAAAATAAATTATCCAGCAGTACATTGAGTGATTTGCCCCCGGGTCAAGGGTCAAAAGCACTGTGCCGTGCCGTAAATCCACACGTTGGGCAGGTCACCCACACAAACCCTACCCACCCGCCAGGCCAGGGGTCAGGCTTCTAGTAGTTGTAGAGGCGCTGACCCGGCTGCTTGAAGTATCCGTAGCGTTTCTCGGTGGGGGAGAGGCGTGTCTTGACCAGGTTCTGCCTGTTGAGGGCGCCGCGGCTCATCTTGTGACGGTCCCCCTGGCTCTGGGCCCGCTGGAGGGCCAGAAGCTCGACTGTACCCGTGAGGGGGATGCCCCAAGCTGCCAGACGCCATGAAATGTGCTGCCGCACCGCCACTGGCCTGTAGGGGAACACCAGAAGGGGGCAGTAGTGAGCAGTGTCCCGGTAAAACAGTATGGATGTGGGGAGGAACTTTTTAGACCTTTATGGACGACAGAAAGCCAAGGCAGGAATGGAGGTCACAAGTGAAAATTGTATCAAAAGAAAAAAGATTTTGTCTTTTTATATGAATTGACACAATTTCATATAAATATACATTTTATTTATTGGCCTTATCGGTCAAATGCAGGACACATGGGATCAATTGGCTTTTGGACGTCTACAAACTGTAAGTGACTCGAGACAGTATGCCTTGCTTTGCGTGCGTGCAAATGTATTAAGTGTACCTGGCCGTGTCGTCTTCATAGGAGGCCAGATCCTCCTCTTCGGTGGTCTCACATCTCCTCTGGTACACGGACATGCTGGGGTGTTCAATCAGCAGGTTCTCCAGGGGGTCCACCAGCGGTGCAGACAGAGTCACGTCCTCTGTGCATTGACGTGTACATCATTTAAGTACATAATATATCAGTGCAAACAGCTCTGTATTATTTCTGTCATTAGTTGGATTTTACAAGATGCAATACGGCTACAGTGGAAAAAGTGAAGATTTAGCCTAATTTATTATAACGTTTTTTCAGATGTGTGATTTTTGTCACCTGAGACGTTGACTATGACCCAGCCTTCCTCCTCGAACTCCATCAGGTCTTCATAACTTCTGTCTCCGGCTTCAAAGTCTTCAGCTGCATTTCCAAGGAGATGAGAAATAATCTTTCCAATCATCTTTTCACCTCACAATCTGAAAACACAAATAAGCAGATGGCAGAGGGTTGATTATTGGTCGCATGGTAAAACATTAAATATAACAATCTAACAGTCTATGATTGTCATGCGAAATGGCGCCCCCTTGTGGTCATTCCGGAGCTTTTGAGAGAACGAAAACATGTTGGCACTCCCCAAGACCCAATGGTCAGCACTTCGATCTTGGCTTTAACCACCACCGTGCCTTGCTTGTTTTAAAGTCAGCTGGGAAACCCGAGTCGCTTCCAGGCAGACGCTTGGCTGAATTGCTAGAGGCGAGGGGACTGGAAGTAAACAAACTTCAGTCTCACGAAATGGCAGTGCCCCTCAGAGCAGCTGTCATGTCTCATGGAAAGTTAGGTTAGTTGGCTTGTACATCATCATCATATTTGTTTTGACGAGATGGCTCTCATCATTACGTTTTGGAATCCACTAGATTTATTAGTAGAGATTTATTTGCATGTTCGAGAATGCCCAGCAGGAAAAACACAATTTAATTTAATCGCAATTTTAATTTAAACAGCAAACATTGCATTTGCTGCTCGGCATAAAAATTATCGAATAATATGATCACTGTATACAAAGTAGTGCTCAGATTATTATTTAGAGACTATATATGCACATGGATATTTGTAAACGTTTAGTAATGCTATATTAGGGCAAATTAAAGTCAATCCATACGTCATTTGGAGTTTCATTCAGACAGCAACAGCTCAGCTATTTGGTCCAGACTCCTTGTTAATTGTCTATCGTCAAAAACTGCCTACCAAAGATACAAACCCAGGATTATACCATATATTTAGCCTATTTGCAGTTCAACAGACACACAAAAGCGAAATAGGCTTTTGCAGGATATGCAGGGAAATGCGCAGGAAAAAAACACATTGTTCGAATCTACTGAATCTGTGCAATCTTGGGTGCACAGACGGATTGAAGAACAATAGACTGCAGAGTACAAACCACTAACAAACCACAGGCCGACCCCCCAAAACACTATAGAAATACAACTGGCTTTGCATTGAAAAAAATGCTCATTCCTTACCTTTTTCAATTTAAAACAAAAAAGTATATATCCTTTAAAGCGCCCTCGCGTTGAGTAGTCTTCAGGGATTGTTTTTTTTTTTATCTTAAAGTTGTTTACGTGCCCGAGTGCGTCCCCATATAACGACACGTCACAAGGCCCCGCCCCCAGGGCGTGGTCATCATAAATTGCCAGATTGGGCCAGATTTCCCCGCCCAATCTGGCAACCCTAGCTGCTGCGCACTGCAGCTAGGGTTGCCAGATTGGACGACCCTAGCTGCAGAGGGTTGCCAGATTGGACGGGGAAATCGGGCCCAATCTGGCAACACTGGCCACTCTCATGGCTCAGGTCTGTAACCACGGCAACACGAAGTAGCCGGACTCACGGGTCACGGGTATCTGATAGATAGAGAAACCCAGAAGGCTTGTGTAGCAGTCAAAACAGATTTCCCTGCCCAATCTGGCAACCCAACCAATGTAGTAGTCAAAACAGACTTTGAGCATGGCCAGTGTTGCCAGATTGGGCCAGATTTCCCCGTCCAATCTGGCAACCCTAGCTGCAGCGCGCTGCAGCTAGGAAATCTGGCCCAATCTGGCAACACTGGCCACTCTCATGGCTCAGGTCTGTAACCATGGCAACACGTAGCCAGACTCGAAGTCATGGGTATCTGATAGATAAAGAAACCCAGAAGGTTTATGTAGCAGTCAAAACAGAGTTCTGGTTTATTTCTTGTTTAAAGGTCCCATGGCATGAAAAGTTAACTTTATGAGGTTTACTAACATTTTCAACCTTTGACCTCTGTTCTCTGGTG
>OMLJ01061562.1:0-17777 GCA_900302595.1 Gadiculus argenteus | reverse complement strand
GGATAGCGTATAGAGCGCGTCTATACGTCTATCCCACAACTCATCTCATCTCTATACGTTGACTTTGTATGGAGGCGCGCCGCCCCGCCGCCTTATGCCGCGTTCACAGAAAGCGGCGGAGCGGCGCGCCTCCATACAAAGTCAACGTATAGACGCGTTACAGGCGCTTGTCGCCTTTGTATGGAGGCGCACCGCTCCGCCGCTTTTGGTGTGAACGCGGCTTTAGGGGGCAAACAATACACTCTAGACTCAATTCATGTGTGTTACCTCGCTGGTTGTGGAGGGCAGGGGAGTAGGCGTGTGTGTGGGGCGGGGTGACCACTCGTCGGGTGGGCTCCGTTTGTGTCCGCGCTGCGCGTTCACGTTGACAAAGGAAGAGAGGTGTGTGCGGAGGTTTAGCACGAAGCGCGTTACTAAGTAGCGCGTTACTGGCATCACTGCCTAGCAACCACCCACCCTCTCTGTTGACGAATTTCAGCAGAGATTCGATGATAATAATTGAGCATTGCAAAATTATTATCGTGTGAGAATGAATTTCTTTGCTGGCCCTGCATTCTTAAGGTACGTGAGACCCACCCAATACAACCAGTAGGCCTACATGAGTTTCAACAGCTGTTGGAATTCCAGATTGATCTTGTTGCTTTCCTTTAAAGAAAATCCAATCTGCGTTTATACATCTACATCATGTATTAGACTACTGTAATGTAAAAACCCCAAGGTTGGTCTCATTATAGGCTACTGAACGAAAAGGTCTTATTTGAGCATTATAGTCTGTAGTCGCCCTCATTTGGATTAAAGTGTCCCTCAAAAAAGGGTTTATTTTAGGGCTGTCAAATCAACGGGTTCATTTCGATTAATTAATCACAGAAAAAGTAACGCGTTAAAAAGATGAACGCAGATTAATCGCGCTTCTATAGTGTCCCCTAGAGTCAAAACAAAGTATTGTATATTTTTTGCCTGAGATGCATTGCATCTTGAGTGAGATGGAAATGTTATTAATTTGATGTACCAGATGGGTCCAGCCAGGCCGGCCCCAGGAGGATAGCGCTGCTGGCCAGGGGTAGGTGCAGGTGGAGAGGACCTCTGGTGACCTCTGGTCTCATTGCAGATCTCCACATGAAGAACATCCAAAATGAAACCTTTAAAAATCCTTGGACAAGCTGCCCTGAACCGTACTTGTTTATTAATGTATCCATTGGAAAACTCCCAGTAAACTGCATTGGATCAAAGCGGCCCTAATAAAAGGACTAAACGGTAACTATATAGCTATGTTTGAACCCATAGGGAGCTGCAGACCGGACCCTCCATAGACGGGGCCCTCGCCTGGGGGCCGTTATCCCAGTCTGGTGGCGTCCTCACCAGGCAGCCCACCCCCAAGGTTGGTCTCACTCTCAAGAGATCTTATTTATTTTGAGGATCATAGTCTGTAGTCGTCCTCCTTTGGATTAAAGTGTTCCCCAAAATAGGATTTTTGTTTTATTTTAAGTTAAAATAGTTTGTTGTCTGTGTAGCCCTAGCCCATATCAAATAATTTACTTCAGCTTATGAAGTTGAATAACTTCACACAGCCAAAAGCTGTGTGTGCCTCGCCATTGCGATACATACAGTGTAAACACTGCTCAGGGCCGCACCCTCCATCTGGACCCGCCACCACCCTCCACCTGGTTGTACATTACAGTACATGAGTTTCAACAGCTGTTGGAATTCCAGTTTGATCTTGTTGCTTTCCTTTAAAGAAAATCCAATCTGCATGTACAAATACGTCTATACTTCTATATCATGTATTACTGTAATGTCTGATAATTGTTCTGTGGTATTTATCCTTTCAACAGAGACGCGAGGAGAGTCATGCGGCGGAGAAGGACAACCCGACATGGTACACGGTCCCCAAGAGCAGGTGTTGCGCACCCATTCATTTCTGCTACCTTTTTGGTTGATGGTGAGTATTTTCTTTAAAACATGTTCGCCTCTATCAAATAATGTTCCCACTGCAGAATGACGTTATTTTACACTACTACTCACCCAATGTACACTGTAAGAATATGGGGTGCATTTTTTTAATGTTTTTATTGAAGATTTCATGGGTATAGTATGTGGATAGACCAATGGCCTCTATCAAATAATGCTTCCACTGCAGAATCACGTTATTTTACACCACTGATGATTTATTTACTCAAAGAATGATTGGAGTTGCCACAGTTTAAAAGCTTATGAAAACCATTTTCAAAAACTAGGGAATGTAGAGGACTACTGTGTGGTGTGCTCCTTTGCTGAAACAAATGCAGATGAGAGCATGATACCATGAAATGGTATAACATACAATATGTGCTTTGTATTATTAAGTGACTCAAAAATGTGTGTGCATATTACTACACAATGTATCTCATTGTATATTGTAATGCTCTTTTAATTGCCTTTATAGGTGCAGCGTGAATTGAGCAGTCAGGGGGAACATTCTGAGTGTGCCCAATATGGCCATGACAATAGCGCTACATATATCTGCAAGAAATGCCTCAAAATATAATAAAGATTTTAGATCTTGGGTTGTTTTTATTATTGGAACTTTTGAATAATTATTATCTATTGCATATAAACACACACATACAGAATCCCACAACCTCACAAATATATAAGTATATGTTTTAACAATACTATACACTTCTTGCTGATGTTATTTATTTATTTATTTATTTATTTATTTAGTTTAATTGATTATTGATGCTTTTTTATTTAAGTGCTTTTTTATTTTTACATTACATACATTGCACATACTGTACCCCTGAAATCTTCAATACAGAAGTTATAAAACAGCATCAACAGTGTACATAGGGTGAGTAGTGGTGTAAAATAATTCTGATTCTGATTCTGCAGTGGGAGCGTTATTTGATAGGACATTGGTCTATCGACATATACTATACCCCTGAAATCTTCAATTAAAAACGTTATTTAAGCATTAAAAAATGCTCCCCATATTCTTACAGTGTACATAAGTGAGTAGTGGTGTAAAATAACGTCATTCTGTGAGAGCATTATTTTGATAGAGGCGATTGGTTTACAGATCAAATACGCTTGTGACGTAAGGTAGCATTTTCTGATAGGGTAGCATGATCTGATAGACTCTGCTATCGAGTCGCACTAGGGTAGCAAAATCTGGCAAGGGAGCAGAATTTGGTAGAACACAGGCACCAACCCCAGAGGCCAAGGCCCTGCTGGGGGTGGCTGCAGCGTTTTCGCAGCCCCAAGGTTGGTAAGTATTGTATATTTTTTGCCTGTATTGTATATTGCATCTTGAGTGAGATGGAAATGTTATTAATTTTATCTTAAAATGTACCAGGTGGGCCCAGCCAGGCCAGCGCGACCCATTAAGGCATACCAGCCCCAGGAGGATAGCGCTGCTGGCCAGTACGGAAAGAAATGAAGTACGGAGGTCTAGTTAGGACTAGGCTAGGGTAGGTACAGGTGGAGAGGACCTCTAGTGACCTCTGGTCTCATTGCAAAGCGCCCCTAATAAAAGGACTAAACAGTATAGTTAATCCCCCCCTCTCCTCACAGAGCAGCAGCTGGGCTTCTTGGGGTGAGTGCTGGATGGACGGGCTCATACACACCAACCCACAGTAGACACACCAGTAGCCTCCACACCAGTGAGGTACGGTAATTTAATAAACCAACAGGCAACTGGTAGAACTGCACTGCCGCTGACATCCACTAGAGGGTGCTTGTGGCTCTATGTTGGCATATTATCTATATGACTGCGTGTTAGAGTTACACTTTATCATAAGAACCATAACACTGATAATTGGGCAGCAATCAATATCCCAGAATGATGCTTGATCAGAGATAGGTATCTTCATCACATGAATGTTCAGATGTGGTCTCATTAAATACTAGAATACTAATATTACCTTGATATAAATACCAATGCAACAATAGACAAAGTACATCCTTCCTGGCTCCTGGTTGCTAGTGCTGTAGTGAGGGGAAGCCTTGCGACCTGTTGTGTTCTGTGTGTGTGTGTGTTGTTTTCCTCAGGCTCTCCACCCTGGGACAGAGCTGAACATTAGCAACTATTAGTTTTATGTTAAGAAGGAGATTCCTTCTTAACATAAAACAAACAGACACCAAACAACACTGGACCGGACTCAGAATGCAGGGAAAGTTGGCATGCCTACACTTTGCCGACCACTCTGTCTCACACTCCATGTTCATAAATGCTGCTGTTGGGGAGGACATCCTCTGTTTCACTGTCAAAGCCAATCTGCAGGTGTTACCCACCAGATACAACCTTGCATTATGGTACCATCCACACTGTATAATGCACTCAGACTCTGACCATCACCATGAATCAGTTGCCCATATTGTTAATGGCTGTACTATGTACAAAGGACTTTATACTGCACGCCACGACCAAATTGTTGACCTTACTGCTAGCACTGGTAAGGATGTATTCCCAGAAAATGTGACCATGTACAAACATTCACGTATCATGCCAGAATGGTTTAACAACTCTATTGATGTGTTTTGTAACATCCCTAACACCCCTGATGTTGTGTTTTTAGACAGAGACAGAAGGGAAGTACTTAAAATACTTGAAATAGGATGCGTGTATGATCTCTACATGGACATGGCTTTTAATGATAAAATCATGAAGTACCAACCCATTCGGACAAAACTAAGTGACCTAGCCTATCAATGCAAGCTAGTGGTGTTGATTTTTGGCAGCTTGGGGCATGTCCACAATCTTGTTTTCGGTGGGTTAAGGCTGGCAGGGCTCTCCAGCAGAAAAACAAAACAGCTACCAAAGTTTTGCTCCATATCTGCAGATATAGGCAGCCTTGCAGTGTGGCGCAGGAGATGTTTTTCGTACCCCTGAATACCCTTGAGTGACAAAGCCCTATCTTATCTCTATTTTAAATCCTGTCTGTTGTAATATGATTTGTGGATTCAAATAAAGAATTAAAATGTGTAGGATGCCCATGAGTTCCTGAGCGCTGTGCTAGACCAGTTGAGGCGTCTGTCCCTACTGCTGAAGCCAGCAGCTCTCGACATGGTGGGAAGGACCTACTCCTGCCCTGTGGAGGATCACCTGTTGAGCACCATGACCTGCAAGACCTACCCCCAAGGTAACTCCACTCCACCTAAACCCACTGGCTGATTATTGGAATATTATGGAATATCATTATTATTTTCAGTTCTTACTGAGATACAATTATTAAAGTCAACCATTTATTATCATACGATTATTAAATATGAACCATTATAATGTATTTATGTACGGTAAGTTTTGTACTGTTTTGTGTCAAACAATTATCTGTTGTAAATGTTCAGTATAGCCGTAAAATAAGACAGACAACCTTCAATAAAATATACAGCATTTCTTTACTTCTATATAAAACATCAAGCATGAACATCAATCCCTGTTGATGGTTGTAACTAACGGAAACACACGTGGTCTCCACAAGGTCCCGCCTCCTTAGTCCTGTCAGCCAATAGGGTTGGAGACTGTTTGCCATTCGTTCTGTGGAGGATACGGAGAAGATCGTCAACGTGCCTTATCACATATGGGACTTAATCAAAATACACTTCACTGTATTATTCGATGTGAATCATTTACTTAACTATTTGAATATCCTAGCCGTGTGTGTGTGTCTGTGTGTGAGTGTGCATGCGTGATTGCCTGTATTTCGTGTGTGCTTCCAGCTAGCTGAGGAGCTAGCCACCGTGCAGACACTTGGGGAAGGGTAAGTGAAAGCAGCCAACATCGCCTTAATCACTGGTACTTTTTCACAACAAAGTGTACACGTTAAACTACTACCCAGTAGTGGTACCGATGTAAGTAACAGCAGGCACCGTCCGCATTAATGCAACACGTGATTGTGAAGGGGCCTGTCTGTAATCCACAACAGCTATTGCTATAAGCCATTGCTTCTATCACATGATCCACTACTAGGAGAGAAGTGAAGCACACACACACACACACACACACACACACACACACACACACACACACACACACACACACACACAGTTGCTAATGTAAAAGTTGAGTTAAATTGAAGAATAAATGGTAACTGGTTGAGAAATCACAGCACATTACCATTATACAGCTTGTAAAATGTAACCTATTGCTTGATTGTCTTTAAAGGTGGAGGAAATGTCAAATCCGAGATCCCAATCACCACATTACAGGTGAATAGTGTTTATTAATACATGGCATAACCGTTTTATTAAGTCAGCTATCTTATTCTGTGGAAATGTGAAATAGATTGTGTAAGAGCCAAATTCTGAAAAGACATGTCTTGAAAATGTATGTGCTTATATTTAGATAATGCATAGACATGGGCAGTAGTTAATTTGTAGGCTATAAACCATGATTATAATTCAGTTTCGAATTAGTATCCAGATTAACGAAAGTGTACTGTATGTGTGTTACTGAGCATGTGCGAGAGCCTAGGCAATGTGAACTTGTTTGTTTATGAGAGCCTAGTCAACGTGAACTTGTTTGGCTTAGTCAGTTATATCCATGTTAAAATAATAAGGAATTTGTTGATGTGACTTCCCTCTGTGAATATAAAGTTATGTTAAACTGATTGGTATGTTTAACTGTTATATGTTGAAAACTAAAGCTAAGAAGTGTACTAATTTGCACTCTCGTGGTCACATCGCCATCCAGATCAAGCCCCCGGCAGCATGAAGACCCATCCCGGAAGTTTCCGTGGGAGGAGCCAGGCTTTGATCCCCACGAGGTAGTGGCCCGCCTGGATGACCGACCCTATCGCAGAGGGCAGCGTTCCAGAGACGACCCAGAAGATCGCTGGCGATGCTTCGAAAAGGAGGACAACAAAGCTCTCCGTGGGAATCAGCGTTACTCGGGTCCGGACGAGCTGGGCCGTAGGACACCTCCACCGCTGCTATTCCCAGACGAGCCAGGCTACGGCGAGTCCCGGAGGTTGTCACCAACACAGCCGCACAGGCACGGCGGCCGGGTGAAGGCAAGCCGAGGGAGGGGAGATTTCAGGGGCCACGGTGATCCCGGGGTTAGGTCCCGCGACTCGCCGGACTGGATGGCCAGGGAGAGGTTGCTGTCTTCTCGGTCCCGTTCACGAGAGCTCTCCTTGGGCTGGAGGAGAGAGGGGCCGGGCAGGAGTCAGGAGAGACCGCTAGACCACAGCCCGGACCGCAGGGCGCCGGACAGGCAAGGGAGAGGAGAGGAAAGGAGGGATAGGAGCGCTTCACACATGGAGAGGCATGGAGAGGACTCTTGTCGGGACAGAAGCCCCATTTCAAATCCACACAGGAGAGCCATGGAGGGCCACGTGCATCTTGGGTAAATTTTTGTTGCGTGCCAAACTTGCCGAAATATGCAAAACAAGAGGACCACGGTTCAAGGAGTTCCTGGGTTTGTTATGTTCCAGAAGAGCAGACATCCCTCGACTGCTCTTTGTCTGTTTTTTGCATGCCTTAATAACATTCTAGTATTGACATGTGTAGATGCATAACCAGAATTTGTTTTTAGGGTATCAGATTGGAGATAATCCGTAGTGGGTAGTTTTTTTAACACCTTTCCATTTATTTAATCTAATACCTGAATGTACCTAAATGTAAAGGTGTTTGAGTATAGGTGTGTAAGTTTTATTATAGGTTAATAATTACACAGGTATAATTTGTAATATATCAACTTGAGGACTAAAAAATCTCCCATAGAAAAACTCTTCTCTTCTGGATCCAGGGATTGTGGATTTTAGTGAGATGAACCAGATTTATCTTATCATTGTTTTCTATGCATTTTGTTATACTTCGACTGCTAACTGACTTTTATTCATTAATTGAACTCTGATTGTTAGCAATGAATCAAGTATTATATTGATAATCAAAATGGCTGATAGCTTAATACTTAACATAGTAATTCCTCAATACAGTGGTACTTCGTTTCTGTATATAGTATACATTTTGTAATTTACTATCTTTATAGGTCAATATTCCCAAACCACGGGTGGTTGTGTCAGTGCAGTCACTTTCTAAAGCGATGTCTATCCAGTGTATCCCTGTTGAACGATCTCACCTGCTCTTATGTCAACACAGGTACGGGAAAGAGGAGGAGCTTAGGGATCGACCCAGAGATGGGTACAGAGAAGCGCTTATGGATGTCCACGTATTGAAACCCCTCGTGGTCGAACACGGTCACGGCATCGCAAACAACCAGGGACCCCCGGCTTGGGATACGGCCGACAGGGGCTATCAAGATATGGAGCGCCACAGCCGGCCCCGACACATGGGGTTCACACCGGACCACGATAGGAGTTCAAACAACAGGTCTGAGCCCCGGGAGGATGGCAGAGAAACACCCTTTCAAGATGGGAGAAGAGACCCAGGCCGTGAATCGAGAAGAGGCCTCACGGGGAATAACGGAGCCAACCTACCTGGGAAGTTTTCTCACCAGAAAGGCCATGGGCACTTCAGAGGCGGCCAGCCTGCAGCCAGGGGCAGGATGGACGTCGGCCGGAGAGGCGCTTATCATGATGAAGAGTTGGCTGCTAGCCCAATACGAAATGCCCGGCTCTCACCGAAATTCCCCCGTGGACGTCAAGACTTTCCCCTGGAACACCCAGACTTTCACCAGGAACGCCAAGAATTTGACCAGGAACGCCAAGCACTTCCGTCCGAACACTCAGACTTTCCCCGGGGACGTCAAGAGATTCCTAGGCAGGGAAGTCCACAGTTCCCCAGGAAGGGACTTCAAGAGTTCCACAAACAGGGACTTCAAGAGTTCCCCAGACAGGCAAGTCCACAGTTCCCCAGACAGGGACATCAAGACTTCCCCAGACAGGGACATCAAGATTTCCCCAAACAGGAACATCAAGATTTCCCCAAACAGGGACATCAAGACTTCCCCAAACAGGGACATCAAGACTTCCTCATAAAGGGACTTCAAGAGTTTCCCAGGAAGGATGGTCCAGATTTCCCCAGACAGGGACATCAAGACTTCCCCAGACGGGGACATAAAGAGTTCCCCAGACGGGGGCGGGGATGGAAACCTTTCCCCTCGGGCCACAAAGAGTTTTACCAGGGACACCAAGGACAGGCGTTCCGGGACCAAAGTGTGGACAATAGTCATGTAGCGCCCCGACGGGAGAACCCTGGCTGGGGAAAGGATTCTAAACCCCACATGGGGAGAAGCAGCATGTCCGGAGAAATGTCTAGACCCCTGGTCCCGGTAGGGCCAAGTCAGCGGGAACACAGATGGAAGAATCAACAGGAATCCAGTGAGGTGATGGTGGTGTCGGAGGAGACCCTGACAATAAAAGTGGACATGAGCCGTCCCACAAGCAAAAACAGGTATAGTATTCTCAAACTTTAAGGGTGAAGGGTGAAAGTTCACGTTTTCTCTAAAATAACAATTTAAAATCGACAAGGAAGATTGACTAGAGTACCAGCCAGCAAAGCGAACATGTGAAGACCATTGCAGACAGCCACTTCTCTATGAAAATGCACTGATCCTTATGGATGATGGACATGCTCTGTTTTGTACTGGATATGGCCCCTCAGTGCTTGAAGACTCAACTACACCCTATGCTGTATTGTGCAAAAACTCGAAGACACTTGCACTCAAGAACCAATGGAGGACATCAACTGGGAACTTCCCAAGGTCGATAAAATACAAAATAATACTGGGGAGCATTTACATTTTTTTTTTTTTTTAAGGAGTTTTTGGTGACAGAAAATGGCAAAGCCCTAAAAGGATCAACATCTGTGTTTGTCTTCAATCTGCGGTGCATTGGAACACGTTGGAACATGATGAAAACCGATGCAGACCCACAGAGGTCATTGATCATCTCATCAGCAGGCACTTGTTTATCATGAAGATGACCTGATACCACCAAAATGAAATGGAAGCTTTCAATTTATTTAGTAGAAAAATATGCATTACTGCAGTATCACAACGGAAATGATTCACCGAAGGAAGGGAAGGGACCGACAGTAAGCGTTAGGAAAAATAATTGTGGTGCATGTACACATGTGAGTCACTGGTATAAACTCAGACTCTTCATGAGACACCGGTTGGAGAACTGATATAAGACGACGCGGGAGGACGGTGCAGTGCCGAGCACAACTCTGCAAAAACTGCAACAAGCAAAGGAAAAAGAAATGTGTCCATTGTGCTTCAAGGGAATTTTTCAAAAACTGAAGAAACCAAGAGGTTATCACACCGGAAGAGGGTTTTCTGTCACATCTTCTGTGCAGATGAGTATAGATGGAAGGCTTTGGGCATCATCACCTACAAAATATGATGGGACATCTGATGCAAGAGATAATTAAATCCTTATCACTGATTGGTCAGCCATCAGCCAACCATCTCACGCCCACCAGACACCAGTGACTTCCTCTTAATTTGTTTTTAAATGTGTTTTATTTTTAAGTCAGTCAGAGTTTATGGATCAAGCAAAAGAAACAAACAATACGTTTGAGAAGACGAAATAAAAGATTGATGCTAACAAATCCTTTTGATGACGCAGGAGATCGCAATTAAGGTTATATTTCGACATCTACAAGCATGGCGTGATCGGAGGAGGAGCAGGTCTGCTGGACTAAATCATTTCTCCATATGAACGTCACAGTATTAAGTGTTCTCATCTGGTTCAGATGTTTCATATGTTGTGTCTGAAGAATGTTCCAGACAGCAGAAGATGTGACAAACCTCATATTCACCACGAGAAGCAACTAAAAAGACTTTCAAGCCTCCATGTTGTGGATTAAACCTAGATTCTATCGTCTATGTGTTACTCGGCAGAAGGGGCAATAAGAAACCTACTACCTACATCTCATCCCCGGGAATCTGAACGGGATGGAAGATAGAAGGAATACTTTATTCAACAAGTCATTGGAATTTTTTTGTACCTGTCCACCAAGATTCCCACCAGCTTTGTCGGAATTACAATAAGGGAAAACATCTCACTTGCATCACTGATGACAATATACCATCCGACCGTTGCAACCGCAACATATGAATTTGTGTGAAAGTGGTGAATTTCAAACAACGTCATTCTTCTTGATTGATACTCAGGATTGAGTCTGATGTTTCTATTGGGAAGGACCCGAGTGTGCTGCTCGCCCAACAGGATGTGCACCATGTCCTCTTCAACGCTATCATAATGGACCAGAAGTACCTTTTGTGGGAAGGAATGAAACATCACCCCTTATCGAACCATGCAGAAGGCAGGGGCTTCATCTGGAACACCTGTGGTTACCTGGACAGAGCGACTGCAGATGGAGATCTCCCTGGAAAAACAAGAGCTGCTCTCAAATAGTCAATAGACCCCCCCCGCAGCCATGAAGCCCCGGAGAACCTCACTGCACACATGAAGTCAAAGGGCTCTGGTGAAGGGAGGCCTTCTGTTGATCTAATGTCTGGGAAGAGGCAAAGAAAGACGAAGACAAGGAAAGGCATTCAGTTGCAGAATGGCTAGATGATTTCGTAAAAGATGGAGATCAGCAAGAAAAACTGAACTTTCACTCCCACCCGTACTAACTGCATCACTTCCTGTCTCTGAACCCTTTCACATACAATACACACATCACATTTAGCATGCTATAAGTTTATGTTCTGTATAATGCACATCACATTTTGATGGTCTAAAGTAGCATGTTTTTGTCTCTTGAGGCCTCTAAAACGTGCCTCCCAAGGTAAGTTTGTTTGATAAGGTAAAGAAATGTATTGAATCGTTGTATTTAACGTTAGTGAATATCACTATCTTTTATTATTGTTAAATCATACCGCCTGTCTTAAATGACATGAAGACAATAGTCACAAAAACATCCTAAAATCATTATTTCTATCGTTATGTTCTTATTGATAAAAACGGTTGGTTGGTTAATTTGTACGCCCATCCAAATACAATATCTATCATTTAGGCCGCTCAGCAGTTAATCTTTTTTCAAGTCACTTTTGTCCCCTTCAGTTGAAGCCTCTCTCTCTCCCCCTCTCCGCCACAGTGCTCTGTGCTACTCGTCCGACCGACAGCTGTCTCTGGACCTGGTCAACGTCGGCCGCCAGCGGCTCGACTTCCTGCCCATGATGGAGCATTCTGGAACCTTCAGGGAGAACGCGGCCAACTCGGGAACGTTTGCCCAGGAGGTGATCACGTTGGTGCACCAGGTCAAAGGTTAGCCTGGTGAAAACTCGCCGTTTGATTCCATTTCAGAAAACGTGATGAATGTTTGCGGGAGACACTCACCCCCCGTTTAACTCTGCGTGTTCCAGAGCAGTACTTCAGAGGGAACACCATCTCGCTGAGCCAGCGGTTCTCGGCGCCCCAGGCCGGCGGCCCCTCGTCGTCCACCGGGGAGGAGGAGGTGATGGAGGACCGGCGGCCCACGTTGAACAAGTAGGTCCGGTGGTTCCACCATCACCACGAGCAGGGGTCTAATGGGAGCCGCCTGATGGCATCAACTAGAGGGGATTCGCCCAGGGGATTCGCCCACATTCTGATAAATATTCGCGATTAATCTCAATTAATCACACATTTATCTATTCTAAATGTCCCTTTTCTTTTTGTCCCATTATTTTTTGTTTCTAATTTGAATGCTCTAATCAACATGGAAAAGTGGATCGGCTTGCTTTTTGCAATTTTTTTTATTTAAAACAACATTGGCATATACTGTAGTGTTGGAGCAGTCTTTCAGGGTAAATTATTATTATTTTTTAATATATATATATTTTTGGATAAAATAAAAGTAAAGTTAATCTCGCGATAGTCAGTAAAATGAACGCTGTTAAAATGGGTTTGCGTTAACGCGTTTAACTGACAGCACTAATATGATTAATTATTTATTATGTTATTATTTATCCAACATTTTTTCTTAAGCGACTTACATTGAATATAAGGTGAAACAACAGGTAGTGCTTCTTGTTAAAGTTTTCCTTCTAAACCATCCCTAGAAGGAGGGATCCACCACCACTCTGTTTGTTCTCAAGGTTTATTCCTTGGTTTACCGGGAGTTATATCTGGGCCTTTCGGATCAAGGCCTAACTGTGTTCAAGGGCTATACAATCACACATTGATATGACTACTGGTAGACTGAAGAGACAGGAATTGGAACTGAACCCAGACTGTCCTGTTTGTTTAATTACCCCTTGTCGACACCCTTGTAAAGGGAGGTGTGTGGTGGTGAATAATCGTGTGTGTGTGTGGGATGTGCTGCTAACTCCACTGCTTTTGCCCAGGCGCTTCACCATGACGATGAACACCTTCCCCGTCCACGAGCCTGCGTCTGCGCTGCAGGTATGAACCTCTCCTCCCTCCTCCTCTTGTGGTGGAAAATAATGAAGGCTTAAAAGGATAACTGCTAAATCATAATATGGTTTCACCTGGTTAAACTGATTCCTGACCTGGTCTTAGCTCATCCCTTTAACACGTGATGGTTTACGATCAAGTTTATAAACAATGCAGTGAATGGATTTTAATTAAGAATCACATATCATATAACACATGTAATCTGTAACTACAGTGTTTATCAATGTTGAATATAATCCTTTTATGTCATAAGATCAACACTGTAGAATGAACTGTATCTGGCCATTGTGGGTGGGACATTAATGTTAATGTGGAATGGGATGGACCCACAGTTTGGTTGGTCCAGAGTATCTGGGGCGTGGCCACAATGCCTATGTAAAACACTATCGCACAGGTAGGAAGGAGGGATCTTAGGAAGTGACCTGAGAGGAGGACCTGAGACGAACCAGCAGGATCAGGACGTTCACCTGGGCACCGCTGGGCACTAGGACCCAGCGGCGTCTCCTTGTAACCCGGAACCGAATCACCAACACTACCTGGTCAAACACAGCTCCGGCTTTGTTGTTGCTCTTGCGATAACAATAAAAGTATATTTGCATTCAACTCCAGCCCTTCTCGACCTCTCGTTTTTTAGTAAAGTATTAAGTCGCTGCTTTTTCCACGACACTCTCTGCTTTAACCCTTTGGTTAGCAGTGAGGCCCCTGAATGCTAGGCTGCTGTATAAAGTCAACGTTCACAAATAGATTTGCCGTTCACTTGAGGAATCCCTGGACTTCAGCGTGCGTGCGCCCGCCATTTCAAAAGATGAAAGGGACTTATTGCCGTTGTTTCCATTCGCGGCAGACCTTCCTGCTCTCTAGATTCTCTCCGGCAGAATCAGTACCGGGAAGCCATTACTACATTATATTGTTAACGGAGGTTGTGGATTCAAGATTCAAAGGTTTTTATTTGTCACATAGACATACAGGATGTGCAGTGAAATGCTTGTGTGACATACTCTGTATTATCTGTGCTTAAGAAGAATAAAAACAATAAAGAAGAAGAAAATAGAAGAAAATAAAATACACTTGAGTGAATCCAGGAGAGACGGTTACGGACCAGACCGGCATTGTACTTTAAATGACCGGTGGTGGATAGACCCCGTAAACTGCCCAATGGTTGAGACATCTTGAAGGGAACATAGATCCTAGGAACAAAGAATTGCATCCCTGAGCCGGCAGTGCAGATCCGTCCCTCAGTACTGGGTGATGGTGGTGACGGTTTACGGCGCCCCTACAGCCGGACCCCCCGGAGCCTCTGAGGGACCCCGACGACCTGAGGAACAACCTGGAGCGCCGCCGGCAGGAGAGGACGGAAGGGGTGAAGATCACCATCGCTGGAGGGAGCTGGCCCCTCGGCGCCCCGGGACCCTCCAGGTAACGGCAGCAGAACTATATCAAGCGTTCAATGACACTGTATAGTAGTAATAATCGGATGACGCTGTGTTAGCATGCCTCCTCATTGGATTGTGGCAGGATGCGACTGTGCCGTCATGGTGTTTCTTTTACAAGATGGAGGCTGTTTTAATGTTATCTGGTGTCGTTGTTCTCTCACCACCCTGAGCCTTCATTCCGTTGTCGTCCCGTTGTGTCCAGTGAGCCGGGGGCCATGTTTGAAGAGTACGGCGGGTTTGGAGAGCAGGAAGAGGCGGGGGGTTTCCCCAGCTGGCCTGAGAGACCGTCCCATAAACCTCAGGGCCCCAGGAACCCTCGGGTGAGGGGACATTCTCATTCTCTTCCCCCCCCCATAAGAAATGTTCCAGCCAGGCAGAACTGTGTGTTTTGAGAAGAGGGACGTTCAGAGAGATCTCAAATTCCCAACACCATATCAGCATTTCACCAACTGCTGAGTGACCTTGAGGCTGACGGCCGGTCCTCCTTCTCCTCCCCTAGTTTCAGAGGAGAGGCAGGGGTGTTTGGAGGCAGAATGTCAACCCCCCCGGCCGGAACGGTCACCTCGGCAACCGCCTTGGGCCGCCCCAGCAGTAGAAACCTTGGCAACCGCAAAGCTGGTAAGCGAGGGCTGTCCTTTCACCACTTAGCTCATACTGGCGGGCAGTACACCGTGGTACTGGCGCTTTAGGCTGATGCAAACATGATGGAGGAGAGCCCTGCCTTTTGCTAGGCAGTATTATTATGATCTGAAATTAATATTTATGACCCATGATGTTGATTCAGACCCTGGTTTGTATATTTTGAAGTATGCACCACCTTTGTACCTTTCTTGTACTTCATTCTCTTGTTTCAACATTACCATTCTCTCACTCTCTTGCCAGTCTGTCTGTCTGTCTGTCTGCACTCTCTATCCCGCATTCTAGATATCCGCGTGGACGGTATTCCTCTCGAACCCTCAATTCATCGGTCCATATAATGAAGTCAAACCTGTGTATCTGTCTTTCTAAAGCCCAGACCATGCTTAACCTTGGTGCCTTATCTCTCTCCTCTCCTCCGTCCCTGCTCCTCCTCTTTAGGCTCTCGTTTCAGACAGGAGAACTGCCAGCTCGGGTCTTTTTAAAATGCTGCCGGTTGGCTGAAAATGGCTGGTTCTTTTTAAAAGCGCACCAATACCGATGGAGCATTCGTTTGCCTGGCTTCAGTGTGCAGTACGATTCCTGTGGCGAACATTGAAGTGATTACACAATACTGTGAAGAATCTTTGGGATCATGAAGACGGCGTCCAGGTCAAAGCCTGCATCGGCGATGTATGATGTTAGTGTAAGTATGAACATAGGTTGATGATTCTTCTATGATCTGTGTGATTTCATTCTTCACTTCTCATTTGTCCCGTCTTGCTTTGTTTTCTATTGAGTGGCCATGGCAGATTGGGTCAGGGCACAGCCAAATATATTTAGTCTTATTTCAGTTGAATACCTGTCCTTCATGTCAATCTCCTCATTTGGTCAACAAGCCACGCTTCTAATTGCTTGATGTTTCAGTTGTTTAGTATTCAGGTTTGTGTTTGTCAATTAACAAGCCATTTGGACAAATCAATGACGCTCTCTGTATACTACATTCACTTTACTAATCAAGTGAACCTTCTTGGTGTATAAATAAAAAATACAATTTGTTTAAAAACACATTTTGGGGTCATTTCTTGTTTTTTTTACTGTGAAGGGGCCAAGTTCTATATATGTCATTAGTATAATTATATTGTATGGATTGTATTCTGTTTGACACTTTGACACATTTATTACATTGAGGATGAGGTTTAAAGCATTGTTTTTAACAAACAGCTTTTTATTTTTGTATGAAATACATGTTTTGAAAATCACATCTTGGTCTTTATACAAACAAATCAACAATTGTTTTAATGCTTCTCCGTAATATATATACTGAATTCAACTGTGAAGTTGAATTCACTTTATGGGAAATTCTTGAGGAAACATCAATGCAGCATTTTAGTATGATAATGAGTAAACAAAACAAAAAATACAAATATATGTTCAGTTTATTGAAAATTATGAATCACATGGCAGTTGTCTGCCATTTTGTGTACTCATAACAAAATGTCATGTCCATAGTACCAGTTTCGTTTCTCGTCAGCGGATACAAAAGAAGTTGAAAGCTGGCATAAGGCGAGACGGTAGCTGTAGTTGGACTTAACTTTTCAACTGTATTAGAATGATTTAAAAAAAATATGCTACAAAAGATCTGTCCCAAAAGTAAAATATCTAATATATGGCTTCCACATTCCATCCGTTGATTGATTTCAGCTTATTCTGTCCTAGATTAACTCAATATTGCGTGTGACTATCCTTGAACGTGACTTTCCTGAGACATCAAGACACATCAAGAGCTAAAGCGGTTTCATCACCATGATATATCAAACCAGGTAACCGCTTATCTTGGCCGATCTCAGTGCAGACTTGTAGGCGGGGTTTAACTAGTTTCCCACGCCTGTCTTGACCCTTGTCCCACTTGTCCACTCAGACAAATGGCTTAACCAGTGTTATTTTCCTTTGATTGTATATGTTTATAACCTCCACGACCACCGGCTTTGACCAGACTTGAAAACCCAATTACATGGAACCTGCAGGGTCTCTGGTTTGGCTCCCAGGGGGCCAACTGTGTACGATAGTTGTGTGGTTCTGTACAGTATGGCGCGGTGGCGATAGTTCCCGCGTGCTTAAGGGGGCCTCTTGTTGAACGGTGTCAGAGGTGCGCGTCGCAGGGGAGGGGTCGAAATATCACGTCCATATTTTCCTCCATGATGATGTCGTAGCGACACAGGGCGGGCCTGGGAGAGAAACGGGAAGACGAGGGAATGGAGTTAAATCGAAGTAAGCGGTGTGTGTGTGTGTGTGTGTGTGTGTAAGAGCCTTTGAGAAGGTCAGACCTGACACCCAACTAGTTTAAGTAGTTGAGTATCAATAATGAAGTAATCAGTTGTGGTTGGACATCTTGTGCCATAGATCCAGTCTTTAATCTATGGTTTCTAGTCTCTTGTAC
>OMLJ01061544.1:0-14441 GCA_900302595.1 Gadiculus argenteus | reverse complement strand
CGCTTTCTAAGAAGGCTTCTGTTGGTCTCTGCCTGATTACTTTGGTTTAAGAGGGGTCAGGCAGGGAGCAGGTCACGTAGGATCACACACACGCACACACACACACGCACACACACACACACACACACACACACACACACACACACACACACACACACACACAAGCAGACAGACACGTAGTTTTAACACTGACTGACCTAAAGGTTGAAACCCCCAGGTCCTTTTTTTCCCACCTACGCACACAAAAGTTCACAGAAACATATACACACACACACAGATACACACACACACACACACACACACACACACACACACACACACACACACACACACACACACAGGATCGGCAGCGTGAGAAATGTTTAGTCAGCTTCTGAATTCCATGAAAGCCTTCATTCAGCTGGTGGCTGTGGTCGTCCCGTTGGGCTAACTAATCAAAGGACAAGTGTGAGGGTGTTAGCATGCAGAAGGGCCCCTACACTGAGCATTAAGGCCTGGTTAATGCTTCTCACCACCCCGCCGTGGCCCCCAAACGGCTTGAAGAATGGCTGAAATGTTCAGGATTTTCTGCTATCCTCTTAACATAAACCTGGGATTATAAATGTGTCTGGGACTCTACAAGCACTACCATCCAAGAGAGGATTGATATAATTCATTATAAAGGGAAAAAAACAAGACTTTTAATAAAGTAGCGTTTCTGAATATGGACAAATATCCCAACGCTGCCAAAAAACAGTTAACTGATTAAGATGTGTACATAGATACCAACACTGACTTAACCACATGGCTCACGGTGACAAATTGTTGTTATTACTTATTACAGAGTTTATCCAGGTTTATCTGTTAAACCAGCAAATTTAATGAAGACCACATTGAACCTAAACGAATCCAGAACAAATCCGTTTCACCGCTCCAAACGGAGGTACATTCTGCCATGGGAGGGACAGCTCGCTCGCCCGGGGCCTGTTCCCTGTGTATTATTGAGTTGAGCCCCACAATGTGCGTGTGTGTTTGTGTCATTGTTGACTCAAGGCTAGGGGTTAACATGTTATCCTGGGTTCGGTTAAACACCGGTGCTGACTGGTCACAGAGGCAGCGCGATGAATCATGAAAAGTCGCTTCGGCGTATCTGAAAGTTTCTCCCTCTCTCTCCCTTGGTTGCTAAAAATATGAATGCAAAAATGAATGTGGTACCCAGTGTTGCCTCTATCTTCTGGCAAAACAAACAATTCATAGCCATAGCAGTCCTTGTTTAAAGTATGTTCGTCATTGTAGCAGGCTTTACATGACTCATATGTGCCTTTGCACTATGGGCCGTCCACTTCTCCACCACTCACTGCAGTTGACAGTGCGCCACCCCGTGGTGAATATAGGGAATAACACCATGGGCTGATTTTAGGGAATTGCACACGTGTGAAAAGGCTAACAAACCCTTTTTAACAATCCTATTGAGCTGGTAACTCTGATGTCTTGTTCACCAGCTCTGACCCAGTAGGAAGGTTTTATTTGTCTATATATCACATTTTGATTAACATTTGTTAATTTACACTTTGCCTGCTTGGATGCTGATGATGTTGTTTTATGTGTGCAACAATAACTAATAACTAATCTCTTGACTTTGTTTCATTGCAGATGTAAATGACTGTGCTAACCAGCCCTGTAAAAACAAGGGTGTCTGCAGAGACCTTGACGGGGACTACACATGTCAGTGCCCCTCACCATATGTTGGGAAGCAATGCCATCTACGTAGGTCCACCGAATACAGAAAACAGAAAAGATTTCAGGCTTCATGTCTTCATAGACATCTCAATGTTCAAACTAAAAAATGGTTGATGTTTCAAATGTATCTCTATATTATGGTGTAATGATAAGCAAGTATTTTGGCTAAAAACCCAGTTCATATTCAGATATTAATACTCCATGTATTCATTGTGTTACAATTGCTAACAGTGCCCCCGTGTGGAAATGCAATGATACTGACCATGTTTTGTAGCGTTCTGTCAGTATCTTCAGATCATATCCATATCCTTTCCCAGCCTTAAGGGCTGATTATGGTCCCACGTCGATGCAACGCAAGGGAGGTACGGACCCCTTACGTCCTTGCGGACCCTCTTTGCGTCCACCCCAAGGGCCTGACGTGCGCCTCCCAAAAATTGTAACCTTGCGTAGAGGTGACACAGCAGCAAGGGCTGTGATTGGTCCGCTCACTAAAACCCGACTGCGTCGACGCGTCTGCGTGCTCATTGCGTTGCGTCGACGTGGAACCGTAACCGAGCCTTTAGCGTAGCACATGTGGACGATGATGCTGACGGGTGTCTGCTCCTCAGGCTGCACGGCTCTCCTGGGGATGGAAGGCGGCGGGATCCTGGACTCCCAGGTCTCGGCCTCCTCCGTCCACTACGGGGTGATGGGCCTGCAGCGCTGGGGCCCCGGCCTGGCCCGCCTCAACAACCAGGGCATCGTGAACGCCTGGACCTCCGCTGCGGACGACAGGAACCCCTGGATAGAGGTGATACCGCCAGCCCAGAACACGCTAAACCAAAACAACATGAAACCAGGCACTGATCAGCTCTGGGACCGTTATGAAATGGGCTTTGGGCCAGGCAATGTTAACATTATTTTGTGTTATTTGATCATACTACATTTAATCTTTCCAATATTTGATATCAGGTAATCATCTGATGCCCACGATGATTTTAAACTGATACTATATTACAGTATGATCTATTTGATCACTGTGTAATCAAGCGCTGAGAGGGACTAACAAGGCCCTGTCGCTGGCTTTAGGTCAACATGGAGAAGAAGATGCGTCTGTCGGGCATCATAACTCAAGGCGCGAGCCGCATGGGCACAGCCGAGTACATCAAGGCCTTCAAGATCGCCACCAGCTTCGACGGCATCACCTACTCTATCCTCCGAGTGGACGGCATGAGGCACGACAAGGTACGACGCGGCTCCCACTGGGGTCACGATTAACGAGGGGTGTACTGTCCACCGTACCTTCAGTTAACACGGGGCGTGTCCTCTGCAGGTTTTCGTGGCCAACATAGACAACGAGAGCACCAAGACCAACCTGTTCGAGCCCCCTGTCGTAGCCCAGTACATCCGGGTCATCCCTGTGGTGTGCCGCAAGGCCTGCACCCTGCGCATGGAGCTGGTGGGCTGTGAGCTCAATGGTGAGGACGGGGGGGGGGGTTCTCAAATGGTTCGATCCAGTGAGCAGTCCAGTCTCACCCTGTAGCACAATTCAATAGAATTGGGCAACGCATTGTTTATTATAATTCTTTGACTCAATGCAGTTGTCGTTGTTTATCTTGTTGAGTATTGTCGTTTCTTCCAATGTTTTCATCGTGTCTCATTGTTTTCTGTAGGTTTTTCCAGTAAAATACAATAACTTTAATAGGTTTTTCCTGCGGATTGGAAGCGTGGGCAGTCGTGGGCAGTCGTAAAACTATAAAAGCAGCAGTGTCACAGTATATATTTGTCTGTTTTTTAAACGTATACAGGGTGCACCCTATAATGGTGCAACCCTGTAAGAAATGTTCCACGACGCAGGGTTTTTAAGGTTTGGTGACAATGGACCGTCGCTCCTTGTGGGAGGAGTTCAGTGGTTCTCAGACCCATGCACTTAACTGCATGTTGACAGCTGCTTTATGCACTTTACTGCATGTTGACAGCTGCTCCATGCATTTTAGTCTATGTTGGCTTGTATTCTCTGCTCCTTCATCCTTTGGTGTTTTTTTGTCGTCTGCTTTCGGTGTTTTCTTTTCAATGTTTTTCTTCTATTGATGTTCTGTTCTACTGGTGACTTTCGTTATCTGCATGTTAAAGGTACAGTCGTGTAGGCAATTTTGAGAAACCAGCCACAGTTCAGGTCGGCCCCTCCCTTCAGGCCTCCCTCCGAAGCCACTCCCCCAAAACGTGAGACTAGCTCGCTAGCCTGAGCGATAGGTCTGCATAGCCTTGTGGAGGACGCCGGTCATGCACCATAGCCGCCGACCAGGACTTTTTCAGTCCCAGGTTTTTTTTTTGGCTATGCCCACGCATTAGCTCCCCTTGTCGTCGCGTACGCACCACAGGGAAGTCCGAGAGGCTTATCAACGGAGCGTCGACGAGCTACAAGCGGCTCAGTAAAGTACCACCTCTGCTGGAGGACTTTCTGAGCCCCTGTAAGAGTCCCTGAGGGGCGGATCCTGGGTGGATCCTCTCTCCAAACCTCCAAGTAGAGAGGCCATCCAATAATTTCATTCAGGCCGAAGCATTCAGACATATTTTTCAGAGCATTTGATTTATTGAATGCTGTCGGGATGTAAAGTGAATTTCAACAAATATGAAAACAATTAAAATAAACCGTCTTCCCTTGCTTCAAGCGAAACGCTATATATTCTTGATTCTTGATTCTCTGTATTTTTTTCTTCTTTGGGTTACAATGATTGGGTGTTTTTCTTTCTCTTTATTTCCGCCCCTCTTCTATTCTCCGCTCTTCTCCTCTGCCCTCCCCCTCCCTGCTCCTCCTCTTCCTCGTTCTCCGTTCACAGTGCGTTCAAACACCACAGGTTGCTCCGAGCCCATGGGGATGAAGTCCCGCCTGGTCTCGGACAGCCAGCTGAGCGCCTCCAGTGCCCACCGCACCTGGGGCATCGACAGCTTCACCTGGCACCCTCAGTTTGCCCGACTGGACAAACACGGGAAGACAAATGCATGGGCGGCCGCCACTCACAACCGGTCGGAGTGGCTCCAGGTGAGGAGGCGTCTCAGGGGTTAATCGATGGCAGGGCCATCGCTAAATCATGATCAGGGAACAGGAACGCAGAAGAAGATGCTTGGGGATAAAAAAGTGAAAGTAGATTTTTGTTTCATCGAGTCTGTTTCTGTGCGTGTTTAGATATCATACCCACCAGGACTCTTTCAGTCCCAGGCTTTTTTTTTTTGGGCTACGCCCATGCATTAGCTCCCTTTGTCGTCATGTACGCACCAGAGTACGCGAGAGCTACGAGCGGCAAAAGTACCACCTCTGCTCGAGGACTTTCTAAGCCCCTGTAAGAGTCCCTGTAAGAGTCCTGAGGGGTGGATCCTGAGCGGATCCTCTCTCCAAACCGCACCCATAAAACCTCATAGCGGGAAAAGTACGCCTGGTCGGTACGCGGCTATAGTCTGTAATACTCTTTCACCTGGTTAGAGTGGCGTTAGGGGTTAGAGTTGTTGTGGCGTTTTTGATCAACAAACAGAATTGAGCCTTAGACTTCCTGGTGAGCCGGGGTTGGGTAGGTGGTGTAGAGTGTGACGTGATGTTCTGCCGTTGCGTCCCGTGCTACAGGTGGACCTGGAGAAGACCAAGCGGGTCACAGGCATCATCACACAGGGGGCCAAGGACTTTGGCGTCATTCAGTTTGTGTCCATGTTCAAAGTGGCCTACAGCAACGACGGGCAGAACTGGACCGTGGTGAAAGAGCAGAACGCCTTCAAGGAGCAGGTCAGATCACCTCGGGATTCCGAACCACGTCTCTTCCCGATAAGAGCATTGTTCCCCTGAGCCTCGCTCCGGCCAGGACATGCTCGCTCTGCTCATTAGGTCTGGAAGGTCGGCCGTCCAGAGTGCTTTTTCGAGTGGTGATGTCAGTCATCATCATCATACTTTGCGGACGTTGGATTCGCTGGGACCAGTCGGCTCCTGCAAATCTAGCTGACCTGTACTTAAGCGAGAAGTAAACACCATTTTTTTGGCCGAAGTAAACACCATTTGTGAACATTGCCACCACCATTTTTATTGAGTCACAAACGTATTGCATTAAAAACTAAAAAGCAATATCAAAGCAGCATGAATATTAATATATTAATTAAGCTATGGTAAAAATTAAAAAAACGGTGTCATAATCTTCATCTTTCACTGGGCTTCGAAGATAGGCCAACAAAATATGGTTCGGAGTCAAGCAGCCCGGATCCAAACTAATATCTTGAGGGGCGGGCCTGCAACATTTTGGCTGGCTTTGTGAGGCTAGCTTCTTTCCAAAAACCGGTTCTCAACGTGGCGTGCAGTATTTGTACCCATGACTGTGAATGGGACTTTGTCATGTCATGTTCTGCTTTGTCGGGTCTCATCTTCCGTCTTATCTCTATTGCCAGAGGTTATGAACGTAGCTGGGCCCTTATTATGTCAAAGCCTTGACTTTGGGACTTCTAACTAAAACACACAGTTCATTTATACACAGACCCACGTTTTAGTTTCACCCACTTGCAAAATCCCTCCTATTGTCTTCCTCGCTTTTATGATCCCTTGTTCCTTTATCATTTTAGGAGGATAAGTGCTGTTCATCACTCCCTGAGGCCTAGACGATAGTGCTTATTGTGTTACACGAGCATGGCTGACTTTCACTCAATGGTCTGTTCTCTGCACCTTTCAGCAAAGAAGAGGAGAACAATGTTCTAGTCAAGGACAATGCTTGGATGCAGATGTAATAAAGAAAAAACGTTTATCTTTTTTTTTTTTATAAGGCGGAGAGCTGACAAGCGGTAGATTTAATGATAGTGCCGGAGGCTCTCAGGGAACACTCTGAATGACTAGGCGGGGTAGCTCGGGTGAAAAGGTGTCAGCTTGCTGGCTTAACGCTTCCAGATTTACGGCTATATAAGAATATACTGTTTCAAGTGACTCAAAAAGCCCACCACATGAGCAATATGTTAGATTACCGCTAAGATCAAGCAGGCCGTTGCTTGCCGTTGACGCCGCTTTCTCCCGAATTTTGCGCCCTCAGATCTTCCTGGGTAACGTCGACAACAACAGCCATAAGAAGAACCTGTTCGAGCCGGCGTTCTACGCCCGCTATGTGCGGGTGGTACCCTGGGAGTGGCATGAACGCATCACCCTACGCATGGAGCTGCTGGGCTGCGATGACTAGAGGAGCCGGCTGCAGGACCAGCCTTCAGTCTCTCCCTTCCTGGCTCTATCTCTCTCTCTCCCTCTCTCTCTCTCTCTCTCTCTCTCCCTCTCTCTCTCTCTTGGATCATAACCACCCTTCTGTACTTCCCCGGATCACAGTGAGGTCAGATGTATTGCATTCACCTCAACCTCCCATAGACATCCCATTCTTCAACTCTGGAAGAGAGCTTTCCAGTTTTGTTGGTTGTTGAGAACCATAAAAAAAAAAAAAACGTTTTTATGGTGTTCGGATGGGGTAGCAGTCATAGATTTACATTGCATTGTAGTGCTTCCTCTGTTAAGTAGTGGATTTGCTTTTCTTGCACATGTGCGTATGATTGATTTGCTTAGACGTGTATGTTAAATCGAAGAACCGTGTGCGAGATGCTCACAATGTGTGTGTGAGTTGCACCTGCCAGGTGAATTCATCATCAACACACGAAGAGAGGGCTGCTAGCACAACAACTGAAGCTGGACAAAGCTCTGTACAGCGACATGCATTATGGCATAGCTTAGTGTGGATCATCGCAGAGTGGATTATGTGTGGACGGAGGGAGGCGTTAATAATTAAGACATGGCATGTGATTGAAAATCGAATATTGTCCATGATGTTAAACTGTTTTGCACTTTTATACAAGTTAGGATATAACTTAATATTGCCAATGTTCGAAACGCTTGTGGAGAATGACCCAATAACTATTTGTCTGTAAAGAAATATGTTGAAGTAATGATGTAGAAAACGTTTTACTTCTGTTTTTCTCACCAATAAAATGTATTAACTAAATCCCTGACTCATCTCTATCTCGTCAGATCATGACAAAGTGCACTAGGTGTTAAAGGTCACGGGTCACACCCAATGCATCCCTACCAACACCCACCTAATTAGCTTTTCAGTGATCTTCAGGAAGCCCTGTCCCCAGTGGGATGATGGTGTCCATATGATTTATACGTATGTTTGAAGGGCTGTGGGGGCAGGGGGGAACTCTCTCAAGGCCCCCTATAAACATTTGCATTGAATGAAGTTTGTCATGATGAAGGTGTTTACATTCTGCCTGCCTGTGGGTGGCCTCACAAAGGGGAACCCTATTGTACCTCCTCTCTCTCCATAACAATCACTGAGCACATGTAGCATTACCCGGTGGCCGTGATCCAATCTCAGTGACTTTATTGATTGATCCAGCATCTCTCTCTCACTTTGTGTCGCTCATGGAGAGCATAAACGACTCTTTAACAGCTCTTCTGACATCTGCATTCTCCAGTGAGGACCACTGGGCCACGTCCTGCTGTTTAGAGGAGTAATGACATCCTGTTAGCCACCATCGCCCTGCTAGGAGCCTAGTCCTGGTATGTGGTATAGCCCCTGGCTATAGCTTTTATGTCTAAGAAACGAAGACAGCCCTCCCCCTACACATCTGTCCACACTTGCACGCGTTGTGTGTTCGCGTGCACACGGGTGTGTGTTTCTCTGTTTAATATATGGTTGTATGTTTTCCATGCTTTTGTGTTTTTCATAACTTGTGGATTGCAGTGAAACTATACGAGTGTTGATTGATACATCTGAAAGGAATAGTAGCACTAGCCAGGAGGACGACCAGGAGACGATCCATCTGCTCTGGAGAAAAGGTTAAGAGATGAGCCATCCAAGCCCATCTTTCCAACACACAAGTTCATTCACGCAGGCGCACGCTCCAACCCCACGCACACACACACACACACACACACACACACACACACACACACACACAGTAATCAACAGCTGAAAAAATGTTGGTGGTGTTGTTGGTGGTAAATATTGTGAAAGTGAATCTGTTGGGAGTCATTATAGGAAATATGCCGTTAACATATTTGCGGTGGTCTGAGTAGTGGTTGGATCACGTTTGTATTTTAATTACTAACTGAATCTAAAGTTAAACGAGCAACTAGTTATTGTTGTCCAACCAAACTCAAACAACAAGTATGCCTAGCAGAGAACAAATAAAACACACACTTAATCGTGCAATTATTTTTATGAGATGTTTTTTAATTGTATTTAGAGGGGTTATAGATGCAAAACATAATTAGTCCACGTCCTTTAGAACTTAAATCTGTTTGTTATTAGTGTGTCTTCAGTGAGAATTTCCTTGGGGTTCAATTGGGTGCTAGGGTTAGGGGGTGTCATAAACATAGGGGCTGTATGGGCTGCAAGCACTTTCAGACTGCAACTGTGGTTTAGGCCTATAGTAATATCATTTACTTGACTAGACTTAATTAACCAAGTTTCTTTCTTTACAACATTTTTACCATTTTTAGATAAACTATATTTTCTTAGATATAACATGTATTTTCCAATGTATTTACATCACCAACAGAGAGAAGTGGATAGTCCAACCCCGGCTGCCTAGCGAATGGGAGGATTTGCGTCATGTTGACTTGCGAGACTTTGGTCTTGTCAGTTTGCTCGGCTGATTTTGGCATGTAGTCCTACATCTCCTTGGCTTCTCCTTTGCGTTCATTCTTTGCGTTCAATCACTTCCTGACGCCTTCATAAATTATTCGAAACCGTTGGATCGACGATAGCGGTAAGAAAAACAGCTGTGAGCGTGTCATGTTATTATTAAATGTTATTTAGTAGGCTTACATTTGATTTAAAATAACCTGCATACTTCATGGATTGGATAGCGAATCCTCCTTAGGTTGTTTAGATTAACACGTTCTAGCAATGCTTTTCTAAACTTACCATGTCTTGTGAAAATAGCAATATGCAAAGAACATCATAGGCCTACAATAAAAAGTAATAACCTGAAGCAGGATCTCCGATGTGCGGACCTGTGATCCGAAAAAAATAATGTGGAAAGTTCAAACTGTTTCATTTCCGAACATTGACAGTTAATTTGTTAAAAAAAAATGTAGGCTACTTTGCTTTTCATTTTTTTAAAACACAATCTGAAAAATAAATATTAAGATGCTTGAAACCATCTCAATCGCCTAGAATGGACCAACACAGTGCAATGTGCAGTTATAGAACGCTCCCATCTGCTGGTACGTTGTTGGTGCTACACGATGAACGCAAATTGGGTCACAATAGAGTGTATTGCGTCACGTTTTATAAATCCATAGGCCTATATTAACCAAAGTCGACGATGGTCTCTGTTGTTCCTTTTTTCTTATTTGGAAATACAACCATATTTTTTTTTTACCACAGAGCCAAGGATTGTACAAGGACACCCAAGGAAACACTTTTGAGAACAATTCCCCAGCCTTCAGAATGCATTGGCATTACACTGGTCTCAAGCTGATCATCGGACATCTACTTCTCTCACGCTTGGCTGAATCTGGTCCCAGGGACTACTTCTACCAAGACTTCCTTAATGGAAACGGGCATGGAGAAAGTATGTATTCACGCCTGCAATTAAAGGGGTACTTCACCGATTTGCATTAAGCTTTGTATAAATAGAAACCCAGTAGTATTTTTTTAATGATCGTGCATCCCTCCCTCATTTTTCCCTGAGAAGGGAAAGCTCTGCATTTCTTTCTGAATTTGGGTTCGCCAATGATGCGAAATGCGTCATATCGCATCATTGGTGAACCAAAATTCGTAATTTTGCATCAAAGAAATGCAGAGCTTTCCCTTCTCAGGGAAAAATGAGCGAGGGATGCACGATCATTCAAAAATACTACTGGGTTTCTATTTATACAAAGCTTAATGCAAATCGGTGAAGTACCGCTTTAATAGCAAACAATGACTGCAAGCACAAATCTCCAACATCGAAACATCAACCGATACAGGTTGTTCTCAACCACTGTGTGCATCCTATGCTCCCAACAGCCAGTGGTGTGAAGCTGTATGTGGACACCGATCAGCAGGCCGTGCTTCCAGTACGCGGGGGGAATGCCACCCTGCCGTGCAGGTTCTGGTACGACCCTGAGCTCCAGGGTTCACCGCGGAGGGTCCGGGTGAAGTGGTCCTGGCTGCCCGCCGCTGGGGGCCGCGAGGAGGAGGACGTGCTGGTGGCCATCGGGCCGCACAGCCGGAGCTTCGGACGCTTCAGGTTGTTCGTTGTTCGTTGTCCGCTGTCGGAGCGGGAGGGGTTGTTTTGCTTCCGTTGGTTGGATGTACCGTTGGTACTTGAACTTGAAAAATGCCAGATTTGTAGAAACAGCATGAAGGGAAAAGTTGACAGCTGTTTGTGATCTGTTGAACACGTGCGTGGTGAAAAAAACCTTTGCGCCAAAGTCTTATTAAAGGGGACATGTTCTACCAACAGGTGTGCGAGTGATTAGCCGTTACAAGCCGTTTTGAAAATCTGCCTCTTCTGACATCGCAGGTGGGCGTGTCCACATAGATGTGTGCTGATAGATAAGTCCACCAGCCTACCCAGTGGACTGTAGCAAATGTTGCTCATCTATCCGTCATATATTTAGGTGGACACGCCCACTTGTGACGTCATAAGAGGCCGATTTTCAAAACGGCCTGTAACGGCTAATTACACTCACACCTGGTGGTAGAATATGTCACTTTTCAAGGGACACTGTAATGTTTTAAATCATGTATTACCTCACATCAACGTCTTCATTCATAAATAAGTCCTCATTGGTGTAAAATTATCTCCAACAATCTCACTTCTCCTCCTGAGAGCAGAATCACTTCTCTGTATCTACATAGGACGGGTAAGCTCTACGGAGGCAGCCATGTTCTTCCGGTCTATGAACTGCCCAGAGGGACAAAAAGCACTACGTGGCATACGGGACATGTCATAGCTTCTTGAATCTTGACACATACCGCCTGCCGTAGTTTCAACAGGTCGCAACGCATATTTGAAAACGCAAGGCGCTAGAGAGCAGTAAACGTTTGAATAAAAAATTACACAGTGTACCTTTAAACAACACAGTCTACATTTGTGTCTGAGCGGTTGTTCCATCCCTCTGTGCGTCCACCAGGGGCAGGGTGCACCTCAGACAGGACTCTGCAGGAGACGCCACGCTGGTGATCAGCGGGCTCCATCTGAACGAGTCGGGCCGCTACCGCTGCGAGGTGGTGGACGGGCTGGAGGACAAGAGCGCTGTGGTGGACGTGGAGCTGCGAGGTGGGTCCTGTCCTGGGCTTTCACACTACTGAGCTGGAACCACTGCATACTGTATGTCCCTCAGCAACGACCGTTTAAAGGGACACTCAACTAATTTGCATTAAGCTTTGTATTGCTAGAAACCAAGTCCTATTTTTGAAAGGTGGTGCATCATTCCCTCATTTTCTCCAGAGATGGGAGATATCTGTATTTACCTCTAACACTTCCTTCTTTAAATGATGTCATATGACGATGTTGACATCATTTAAAGAAGGAAGTGTTACGACTCCAAATATGATTGACTTTCAATACAGATCAATGTGAAAATTGGTGGAATATCCCTTTAAGCTTGACATTCCATGGGGGTGGTTTGTGTTACGCGTGCGTTAAACAAGTTAGTGGTGTTTCTACAACGGACATCTTAATAGATGGAAGGATCTGAACCTTTCCCTTACCACAGGACTGTGTCACCAGCTTAAATAATGGATACATCTTCTGGTCTGTGTGGCCCTCAATGTTTCATTCACCCTTCAAAGGCAGTGCACTATATCTAACTACGAGAACAAACACACACACAAAAAGACTTACTCCAAGTTGCACAATAAAGCATATGAGAGCTATGCTTAGAATACTTATTAAATCACAGTTTTACATTAGATAAGTGCTGCCTGTGTAACACCACAGTGTGTGGGTGTTACACGTTTCTTGCACAACAGCGCCCCCCTCTGCCCCCAGCAGTACCCAACGAACAAAAATAATTCACAATCGTCGGTTTCCAATTCTAGAAACCGCTTAACTATTCTCCCATATATTTTTTGTATGGACCCCAATGATGATCATTACTACTCTCCTACACTGTTTTCATGACATACGTCTGTCTATCTCTGTCTACAGTGCTTAAATCGTGCAGCTGTAGTTATTGTATAATACGTATTGTGACGACCCCCTGCACCCCCTTCTGGTCAAAGCTGCCACTACAAGGACAGGGCTCAGTGTCCTAGTGACCTCATTGACCACCTGAGTACTGGGGAGGGGTTAATCGGTTGATGCAGGCGCTATTGCTTTTTGCATTGCTTTACTCTCTTTCACATGGGCACTCCATCCACATCCACAAACCAAACATTTATCATCCCTAGACATTTGTTCCACCTTATATTGTACTATTTCAATAAATTGCATTTTTGATTTAAAATTAAATTCTGTTTGACTCTCGTTGACTCCAGGCGTGGTGTTCCCCTATCAGCCGCCTCGCGGCCGCTACCAGCTCAACTACCAGGGAGCCTGCCAGGTCTGTGAGGAGCAGGACGCCACCTTGGCCACCTTCGACCAGCTCCTCCAGTCCTGGAAGGAAGGCCTCAGCTGGTGCAACGCGGGCTGGCTGGCGGACGGGACGGTCCAGTACCCCATCACCCAGCCCAGGGTGCCCTGCGGGGGCCAAAGCGTGGCCCCGGGGGTCCGCAACTACGGCAGGCGGCACCTCCACAAACACCGCTACGACGTCTTCTGCTTCTCCTCCTCTCTCCGTGGTGAGACTGTTTGGGCTGAAGTCACTTCCAGAGGGTTTTTTTTGCTGCAAATGGCCTTCAAAGAAGTGGTGATGACGAAACATTTGTTTTGGCTGCATGTGGTCCCGCAGGATCCAACACGATAGAGTCTTGCGTCCATCACTGCTACAGTGTTTGTGTCCTCTTCCAAAAGACAACCAAGAACATCCTGTTCAAGGATGTTCAGGTCATGTGGTTCAGGAATAACCAGGTCATGCAAAGGAATGGCGGGCTAGACAGACTAAAGAACTCCTTTGCGTGTGTAAGTGGAGGCGCCAGAGATTTTGTCTTGCTGGTGCTACCGTGGCTCTGAATTATCCAGTGATGGTGCTGAGGGATGAGCGGCTTTCGTGGTTTTACGTGGGGGGGGACTAGCCTGGAGACCAGACTCTCTGACTTCGCAGAGTCTGGCCTAGATCCATTGGCAAACGTTTATTTCCTGGTTGGTGGACGCTTGTCTGAAGTTTGAAATCATTGGATTTTCTTTAAACCAATCACTAAAGTTTGGTAATGACGTATGTTATGTGCCACCGCTAGACTGGAGTGTGGAACAGCGCAAACGTTTCAAACTCAGCACGCAACTTAAACGTAATGGCTCTCGGGGACGCCCTCTGTTCACTGGTTGGTCGGAGGTGCTCTCGGGAACGCCCTCTGTTCACTGGTTGGTCGGAGGTGCTCTGGGGAACGCCCTCTGTTCGCTGGTTGGTCGGCGGTGATCTTGCCGGATCAAGCTATTTCAGACGGAGTACTGTAGGGAAAAGAAATTGAGCGGAAGTACGTAGACAGGCGGAGCCAGGCTAGGTGACCTTTACTGCAACCTGCAAAGTTGTTCGTTTGGTTGAGAACACGTGGAGGAAAAACACGTGTGAGTGCCACCGTCGACTGGAATTAGCGCGCGCGTAGATTTTTACAAAATAACTCCTTTTGAAATTATTTTTG